>JAJOZX010020765.1:0-22929 GCA_023014485.1 Bathynomus jamesi
AATGGAATGACATGCTTGACTACACAGCATATTGAGAAAGACAAAATTGGAATTATCAGCATACGAGAAAAGAGAAAAATGGAATTATAGCATATGTGAAAGACAAAATGGAATTATCTGCATACGTAGAGACAAACGTGGACCTATCAAGCATACGTAGAATGACAAAAAACTTTGGACCTGTCAGCGTACGTGGAATGACAAACTTGGACCTGTCAGCATACGTGGAATACCAAACTTGGACCTGTAAGCTTAAGTAGATTGACAAACTTGGACCTGTAAGCATACGTGGAATGACAAACTTGGACCTGTAAGCATTCATGGAACGACAAACCTGGACCTACCAGCATATGAGGAATGACAAAATTGGAATTATCAGCATACGTGAAAAGACAAAACGGAATTATGAGAGTACGTGGAATGACAAACGTGGACCTATCAGCTAAAGTGGAATGACAAACTTTGATCTCTCAGCGTACGTGGAATGAAAAACTTGGACCTGTCAGCATACGTCGTCGCATGACAAACTTGGGACCTGTCAGCATACGTCGAATGACAAACTGGACCTGTCAGCATAGGTCGAATGATAAACTTGCACTTGTTAGTATACGTCGAATGACAAACTTGGACCTGTCAGCATACGTCGAATGAAAACTTGGACCTGTCAGCATTCATGAATGACAAACTTGGACCTGTCAGCTTTCATGAAATGACAAACTTGGACCTGTCAGCATTCATGAAATGACAAACTCGGGCATATGAGCATTCATCATAAATAAAATAACAAACTTGGACCTGTCTGCATACGTGGAATGACAACTTTGTCATGTCAGCATACGTTGGAATGACAAATTGGACCTGTCAGCATACGTGGAATGACAAACTTGGACCTGTCAAGCATACGTGGAATGACAAACTTGGAAGCGTCAGCATACGTGGAATGACAAATCTGGACCTGTCAGCATAAGTGGAATGACAAACTTGGACCTTCAACATACGTGGACTGAAAAACTTGGAACTGTCTGCATACGTGGAATGACAAACTTGGACCTGTCAGCATACGTCGAATGACAAACTTGGACCTGTCAGCATAAGTCCAATGACAAACTTGGACCTGTCAGCATAAGTCGAATGACAAACTTCGACCTGTCAGCCTACGTCGAACGACAAACTTGGACCTGTCAGCATACGTCGAATGACAAATTTGGACCTGTCAGCATAAGTCGAATGACAAACTTGGACCGGTCAGCATACGTCGAATGACAATCTGGAACTGGTCAGCATACTTTGAATGACAAACTTGGAACTCTCAGCATACGTGCAATGACAACTTGGACCTGTCTTCATAAGTGGAATGACAACTTGGAACTGTCTGCATACGTGGAATGACAAACTTGGACCTGTCAGCATACGTTCGAATGACAAACTTGGACCTGTCAGCATACGTCGAATGACAAACTTGGACCTCTCAGTATACGTCGAATGATAAACTTGGACTTGTCAGTATACGTTCGAATGACAAACTTGGACCTGTCAGCATTCATGAAATGACAAACTTCGACCTGTCAGCTTTCATGAAATGACAAACTTGGACCTGTCAGCATTCATGAAATGACAAACTCGTGGCATAATGAGCATTCATCATAAGTGAAATAACAAACTTGGACCTGTCTGCATACGTGGAATGACAAACTTGGTCATGTCAGCATACGTGAATGACAAACTTGGACCTGTCAGCATACGTGGAATGACAAACTTGGACCTGTCAGCTTTCATGAAATGACAAACTTGGACCTGTCAGCATTCATGAAATGACAAACACTCGGGCATATGAGCATTCATCATAAGTGAAATATCAAACTTGGACCTGTCTGTATACGTGGAATGACAACACTTTGTCATGTCAGCATACGTGGAATGACAACTAGGAACTGTCAGCATACGTGGAATGACAAACTTGGACCTGTCAGCATACGTGGAATGACAAACTTGGACTGTCAGCATACGTGGAATGACAATCTGGACCCTGTCACATAAGTGGAATGACAAACTTGGACCTGTCAGCATACGTCCAATAACAAACTTGTACCTGTCAGCATACGTCGAATGACAAACTTGGACCTGTCAGCCTACGTCGAATGATAAACTTGGACCTGTCAGCATAAGTAGAATGACAAATTTGGAACTGTTAGCATACTTGAATGACAAACTTGGAGCGGTCAGCATACGTCGAATGACAAATCTGGAACTGTCAGCATACTTGGAATGACAAACTTGGAACTCTCAGCATAAGTCGAATGACAAAATTGGACCTGTCAGTATTCATGAAATGACAAACTTGGACCTGTCAGTATAAGTGGAATGACAAAGTTGCACCTGTCAGCATACGTCGAATGACAAACTTGGACCTATCAGCATAAGTTTAATGACAAACTTGGACCTGTCAACATACGTGGAATGACAAACTTGGACCTGTCTGCATACGTGGAATGACAAACTTCGACCTGTCAACATACGTGGAGTGACAAACTTGGACCTATCAGCATACGTGGAGTGACAAACTTGGACTATCAGCATACGTGGAATGACAAACTTCGACAAACTTCGACCTGTCAACATTCGTGGAATGACAAACTTGGACCTATCAGCATGCGTGGAATGACAAACTTGGATGTCAGCATACGTGGAATGACAAACTTGGACCAGTCAGCATACATGGAATGACAAACTTGGATCTGTCAGCATACGTGGAATGACAAACTTGGACCAGTCACATACGTGGAATGAAAAACTTGGACCTGTCAGCCTACGTCGAATGACAAACTTGACCTGTCAGCATACGTCGAATGACAAACTTGGACCTGTCAGCATTCGTCGAATGACAAACTTGGACCGGTCAGCATACGTCGAATGACAAACTGGAACTGTCAGCATACTTGGAATGACAAACTTGGAACTCTCAGCATAAGTGCAATGACAAACTTGGAACAGTCTGCATACGTGGAATGACAAACTTGGATATGTCAGCATACGTGGAATGACAAACTTGGACCTGTCAGCATACGTGGAATGACAAACTTGAACCTGTCAGCATACGTCGAATGACAAACTTGGGCCTGTCAGCATACGTCGAATGACAAACTTGGAACTGTCAGCATACGTCGAATGAAAAATTGGACATCTCAGCATCCGTGGAATGACAAACTTCGACCTGGTTGCATACGTGGAATGACAAACTTTGACCTGTGAGCATACGTCGAATGACAAACTTGGACCTGTCAGCATACGTCGAATGACAAACTTGGACCTGACAGCATACGTCGAATGACAAACTTGGGCCTGTCAGCATACGTCGAATGACAAACTTGGACCTGTCAGCATACGTCGAATGACAAACTTGGACCTGTCAGCATTCGTGGAATGTCAAACATGGACCTATCAGCATACGCGGAATGACAAACTTGGACCTGTCAGCATACGTGGAATGACAAACTTGGACCTATCAGCATACGTGAATGACAAACTTGGACCTGTCAGCATAAGTGGAATGACAAACTTGACCTGTCAATACTTGGAATTACAACTTGGACCTGTCAGCATTCGTGGAATGACAAACTTGGACCTGTCAGCATATATGGAATGACAAACTTGGACTGTCAGCATACCTGGAATGACAAACTTGGACCAGTCAGCATACGTGGAATGACAAACTTGGACCTCTCAGATACGTGGAATGACAAACTTGGACCTGTAGCATACGTGGAATGACAAACTTGGACCTGTCAGCATAAGTGGAATGACAAACTTGGACCTCTCACATACGTGGAATGACAAACTTGGAACTGTCAGCATACGTGGAATGACAAACTTGGACCTGTCAGCATACGTCGAATGACAAACTTGGACCTGTCAGCATACGTCGAATGACAAACTTGGACCTGTCAGCATACGTCGAATGACAAACTTGGACCTGTCAGCATACGTCGAATGACAAACTTGGACCTGTCAGCATACGTCGAATGACAAATTGGACCTGTCAGCATACGTCGAATGACAAATTTGGACCGGTCAGCATACGTCGAATGACAAATCTGGAACTGTCAGCATACTTGGAATGACAAAATTGGAACTCTCAGCATACGTGCAATGACAAACTTGGACCTGTCTTCATAAGTGGAATGACAAACTTGGACCTGTCAGCCTACGTCGAATGACAAAGTTGGACCTGTCAGCATAAGTGGAATGACAAACTTGGAGCTCTCAACATACGTGGAATGACAAACTTGGAACTGTCTTCATACGTGGAATGACAAACTTGGACCTGTCGGCATATGTGGAATGACAAACTTGGACCTGACAGCATACGTCGAATGACAAAATGGGCCTGTCAGCATACTTCGAATGACAAACTTGGACCTGTCAGCATACGTCGAATGACAAACTTGGACCTGTCAGCATTCGTGGAATGTCAAACTTGGACCTATCAGCATACGTGGAATGACAAACTTGGAACTGTCAGCATACGTGGAATGACAAACTTGGACTTGTCAGCATACGTGGAATTACAAACTTGGACCTGTCAGCATAAGTAGAATGACAAACTTGTACCTGTCAGCATAAGTGGAATGACAAACTTGGACCTGTCAGCATAAGTGGAATGACAAATCTTGACCTGTCAACATACTTGGAATTACCAACTTGGACCTGTCAGCATTCGTGGAATGACAAACTTGGACCTGTCAGCATATATGGAATGACAAACTTGGATCTGTCAGCATACGTGGAATGACAAACTTGGACCTGTCAGCATACGTCGAATGACAAACTTGCACCTGTCAGCATACGTCGAATGACAAACTTGGGCCTGTCAGCATACGTCGAATGACAAACTTGACCTGTCAGCATACGTCGAATGACAAACTTGGACCTGTCAGCATACGGTGGAATAACAAATTGGAACTGTCAGCATATGTGGAATGACAAACTTCGAACTGGTTGCATACGTGGAATGACAAACTTTGACCTGTGAGCATTCGTCGAATGACAAACTTGGACCTGTCAGCATACGTCGAATGACAAACTTGGACCTGACAGCATACGTCGAATGACAAACTTGGGCCTGTCAGCATACGTCGAATGACAAACTTGGACCTGTCAGCATACGTCGAATGACAAACTTGGACCTGTCAGCATTCGTGGAATGTCAAACTTGGACCTATCAGCATACGTGGAATGACAAACTTGGACCTGTCAGCATACGTGGAATGACAAACTTGGACCTATCAGCATACGTGGAATGACAAACTTGGACCTGTCAGCATAAGTGGAATGACAAATCTTGACCTGTCAACATACTTGGAATTACCAACTTGGACCTGTCAGCATTCGTGGAATGACAAACTTGGACCTGTCAGCATATATGGAATGACAAACTTGGACCTGTCAGCATACGTGGAATGACAAACTTGGACCTGTCGGCATATGTGGAATGACAAACTTGGACCTGTCAGCATACGTGGAATTACAAACTTGGACCTGTCAGCATAAGTGGAATGACAAACTTGTACATGTCAGCATCAGTGGAATGACAAACTTGGACCTTTCAGCATACGCTGAATGACAAACTTGGACCTGTCAGCATTAATGGAATGACAATGCTTGACCTACCAGCATATGAGAAATGACAAAATTGGAATTATCAGCATACGAGAAAAGAGAAAATGGAATTATCAGCATATGTGAAAAGACAAAATGGAATTATCTGCATACGTAGAGAGACAAACGTGGACCTATCAGCATACGTAGAATGACAAACTTGGACCTGTCAGCGTACGTGGAATGACAAACTTGGACCTGTCAGCATACGTGGAATACCAAACTTGGACCTGTAAGCTTAAGTAGATTGACAAACTTGGACCTGTAAGCATACGTGGAATGACAAACTTGGACCTGTAAGCATTCATGGAACGACAAACCTGGACCTACCAGCATATGAGGAATGACAAAATTGGAATTATCAGCATACGTGAAAAGACAAAACGGAATTATGAGAGTACGTGGAATGACAAACGTGGACCTATCAGCGTAAGTGGAATGACAAACTTTGATCTCTCAGCGTACGTGGAATGAAAAACTTGGACCTGTCAGCATACGTCGCATGACAAACTTGGACCTGTCAGCATACGTCGAATGACAAACTTGGACCTGTCAGCATAGGTCGAATGATAAACTTGCACTTGTTAGTATACGTCGAATGACAAACTTGGACCTGTCAGCATACGTCGAATGACAAACTTGGACCTGTCAGCATTCATGAAATGACAAACTTGGACCTGTCAGCTTTCATGAAATGACAAACTTGGACCTGTCAGCATTCATGAAATGACAAACTCGGGCATATGAGCATTCATCATAAATAAAATAACAAACTTGGACCTGTCTGCATACGTGGAATGACAAACTTTGTCATGTCAGCATACGTGGAATGACAAACTTGGACCTGTCAGCATACGTGGAATGACAAACTTGGACCTGTCAGCATACGTGGAATGACAAACTTGGACCTGTCAGCATACGTGGAATGACAAATCTGGACCTGTCAGCATAAGTGGAATGACAAACTTGGACCTCTCAACATACGTGGACTGAAAAACTTGGAACTGTCTGCATACGTGGAATGACAAACTTGGACCTGTCAGCATACGTCGAATGACAAACTTGGACCTGTCAGCATAAGTCCAATGACAAACTTGGACCTGTCAGCATAAGTCGAATGACAAACTTCGACCTGTCAGCCTACGTCGAACGACAAACTTGGACCTGTCAGCATACGTCGAATGACAAATTTGGACCTGTCAGCATAAGTCGAATGACAAACTTGGACCGGTCAGCATACGTCGAATGACAAATCTGGAACTGTCAGCATACTTTGAATGACAAACTTGGAACTCTCAGCATACGTGCAATGACAAACTTGGACCTGTCTTCATAAGTGGAATGACAAACTTGGAACTGTCTGCATACGTGGAATGACAAACTTGGACCTGTCAGCATACGTCGAATGACAAACTTGGACCTGTCAGCATACGTCGAATGACAAACTTGGACCTCTCAGTATACGTCGAATGATAAACTTGGACTTGTCAGTATACGTCGAATGACAAACTTGGACCTGTCAGCATTCATGAAATGACAAACTTCGACCTGTCAGCTTTCATGAAATGACAAACTTGGACCTGTCAGCATTCATGAAATGACAAACTCGGGCATATGAGCATTCATCATAAGTGAAATAACAAACTTGGACCTGTCTGCATACGTGGAATGACAAACTTGGTCATGTCAGCATACGTGGAATGACAACTTGGACCTGTCAGCATACGTGGAATGACAAACTTGGACCTGTCAGCTTTCATGAAATGACAAACTTGGACCTGTCAGCATTCATGAAATGACAAACTCGGGCATATGAGCATTCATCATAAGTGAAATATCAAACTTGGACCTGTCTGTATACGTGGAATGACAAACTTTGTCATGTCAGCATACGTGGAATGACAAACTTGGAACTGTCAGCATACGTGGAATGACAAACTTGGACCTGTCAGCATACGTGGAATGACAAACTTGGACCTGTCAGCATACGTGGAATGACAAATCTGGACCTGTCAGCATAAGTGGAATGACAAACTTGGACCTGTCAGCATACGTCCAATAACAAACTTGTACCTGTCAGCATACGTCGAATGACAAACTTGGACCTGTCAGCCTACGTCGAATGATAAACTTGGACCTGTCAGCATACGTAGAATGACAAATTTGGAACTGTCAGCATACGTCGAATGACAAACTTGGAGCGGTCAGCATACGTCGAATGACAAATCTGGAACTGTCAGCATACTTGGAATGACAAACTTGGAACTCTCAGCATAAGTCGAATGACAAAATTGGACCTGTCAGTATTCATGAAATGACAAACTTGGACCTGTCAGTATACGTGGAATGACAAAGTTGCACCTGTCAGCATACGTCGAATGACAAACTTGGACCTATCAGCATATTTAATGACAAACTTGGACCTGTCAACATACGTGGAATGACAAACTTGGACCTGTCTGCATACGTGGAATGACAAACTTCGACCTGTCAACATACGTGGAATGACAAACTTGGACCTATCAGCATACGTGGAATGACAAACTTGGACCTATCAGCATACGTGGAATGACAAACTTCGACCTGTCAACATTCGTGGAATGACAAACTTGGACCTATCAGCATGCGTGGAATGACAAACTTGGATCAGTCAGCATACGTGGAATGACAAACTTGGACCAGTCAGCATACATGGAATGACAAACTTGGATCTGTCAGCATACGTGGAATGACAAACTTGGACCAGTCAACATACGTGGAATGAAAAACTTGGACCTGTCAGCCTACGTCGAATGACAAACTTGGACCTGTCAGCATACGTCGAATGACAAATTTGGACCTGTCAGCATACGTCGAATGACAAACTTGGACCGGTCAGCATACGTCGAATGACAAATCTGGAACTGTCAGCATACTTGGAATGACAAACTTGGAACTCTCAGCATAAGTGCAATGACAAACTTGGAACAGTCTGCATACGTGGAATGACAAACTTGGATATGTCAGCATACGTGGAATGACAAACTTGGACCTGTCAGCATACGTGAATGACAAACTTGACCTGTCAGCATACGTCGAATGACAAACTTGGCCTGTCAGCATACGTCGAATGACAAACTTGGAACTGTCAGCATACGTCGAATGAAAAATTGGACATCTCAGCATCCGTGGAATGACAAACTTCGACCTGGTTGCATACGTGGAATGACAAACTTTGACCTGTGAGCATACGTCGAATGACAAACTTGGACCTGTCAGCATACGTCGAATGACAAACTTAGACCTGACAGCATACGTCGAATGACAAACTTGGGCCTGTCAGCATACGTCGAATGACAAACTTGGACCTGTCAGCATACGTCGAATGACAAACTTGGACCTGTCAGCATTCGTGGAATGTCAAACTTGGACCTATCAGCATACGTGGAATGACAAACTTGGACCTGTCAGCATACGTGGAATGACAAACTTGGACCTATCAGCATACGTAGAATCACAAACTTGGACCTGTCAGCATAAGTGGAATGACAAACCTTGACCTGTCAACATACTTGGAATTACCAACTTGGACCTGTCAGCATTCGTGGAATGACAAACTTGGACCTGTCAGCATATATGGAATGACAAACTTGGATCTGTCAGCATACCTGGAATGACAAACTTGGACCAGTCAGCATACGTGGAATGAAAAACTTGGACCTCTCAGAATACGTGGAATGACAAACTTGGACCTGTAGGCATACGTGGAATGACAAATTGGACCTGTCAGCATAGTGGAATGACAAACTTGGACCTGTCAGCATACGTGGAATGACAAACTTGTAACTGTCTGCATACGTGGAATGACAAACTTGGACCTGTCAGCATACGTCGAATGACAAACTTGGACCTGTCAGCATACGTCCAATGACAAACTTGGACCTGTCAGCATACGTCGAATGACAAACTTGGACCTGTCAGCCTACGTCGAATGACAAACTTGGACCTGTCAGCATACGTCGAATGACAAATTTGGACTGTCAGCATACGTCGAATGACAAATTTGGACCGGTCAGCATACGGTCGAATGACAAATCTGGAACTGTCAGCATACTTTGGAATGACAAAATTGGAACTCTCAGCATACGTGCAATGACAAACTTGGACCTGTCTTCATAAGTGGAATGACAAACTTGGACCTGTCAGCCTACGTCGAATGACAAAGTTGGACCTGTCAGCATAAGTGGAATGACAAACATGGAGCTCTCCAACATACGTGGAATGACAAACTTGGAACTGTCTCATACGTGGAATGACAAACTTGGACCTGTCGGCATATGTGAATGACAAACTTGGACCTGACAGCATACGTCGAATGACAAAATGGGCCTCAGCATACTTCGAATGACAAACTTGGACCTGTTCAGCATACGTCGAATGACAAACTTGGACCTGTCAGCATTCGTGGAATGTCAAACTTGGACCTATCAGCATACGTGGAATGACAAATTGGAACTGTCAGCATACGTGGAAATGACAAACTTGGACTTGTCAGCATACGTGGAATTACAAACTTGGACCTGTCAGCATAAGTAGAATGACAAAACTTGTACCTGTCAGCATAAGTGGAATGACAAACTTGGACCTGTCAGCATAAGTGGAATGACAAATCTTGACCTGCAACATACTTGGAATTACCAACTTGGACCTGTCAGCATTCGTGGAATGACAAACTTGGACCTGTCAGCTATATGGAATGGACAACTTGGATCTGTCAGCATACGTGGAATGACAAAACTGACCTGTCAGCATACGTCGAATGAGAAAACTTGCACCTGGTCAGCATACGTCGAATGACAAACTTGGGCCTGTCAGCATACGTCGAATGACAAACTTTGACCTGTCAGCATACGTCGAATGACAAACTTGGACCTGTCAGCATACGTGGAATAACAAAGTGGAACTGTCACATATGTGGAATGACAAACTTCGAACTGGTTTGCATACGTGGAATGACAAAACTTTGACCTGAGCAATCGTCGAATGACAACTTGGACCTGTCAGCATACGTCGAATGACAAACTTGGACCTGACAGCATACGTCGAATGACAAACTTGGGCCTGTCAGCATACGTCGAATGACAAACTTGGACCTGTCAGCATACGTCGAATGACAAACTTGGACCTGTCAGCATTCGTGGAATGTCAAACTTGGACCTATCAGCATACGTGGAATGACAAACTTGGACCTGTCAGCATACGTGGAATGACAAACTTGGACCTATCAGCATACGTGGAATGACAAACTTGGACCTGTCAGCATAAGTGGAATGACAAATCTTGACCTGTCAACATACTTGGAATTACCAACTTGGACCGTCAGCATTCGTGAATGACAAACTTGGACCTGTCAGCATACATGCCCGCGAAAAGTATCCGATCACCCTTGAAATTTGTATTTTTTACATAAAAAACAATGTTTAATGTATACTAACCTTATATTAGTATTTTGTCATCTGTCCTTTGGTTTGGATGACTTGTTCTAGACGTTTTGGGCATGGATTTAATCAAGTTTTGACAAACTTCCACTGATATTTCCTTGCACCATACCTTTTTGATGGCCTCTTGTAATTTTTCGACTGAGCCAGTGTCGTGGCATTCAACCATTATTTTATTATTAGCCACAGATTTTCTATCGGATTGAGATCTGGACTATACCAGGCCAATCCAAATATCAAATTTATTGTCAGTAATCCATTTTGTCACTATTTTGGCCCTGTGACATGGTGCACCATCATGCATGTATGTTTTTGTCCTTTGGATTGCCATTGCCATTGGAAGTTTATCCTGTAGCATTGCTAAATACCGTGCACATTCATAGTTGTGTTCTTCGGAAGAAAATATAAGTTTCCACGCCCATAGTAACCGAAACAAACCCCAAACCATCACACTTGGAGGGTGTTTCATTGTCTTTAGGGTGTATTTAGGGTCCATCCTATTTGAGCCAATAGGCCGGCGAACCTTTTTTGGACAACTTCTGAATGTCAAAAATGTCGACTCATCGCTAAATAAAACCTTCTTCCAGTCATCAACAGTCCAATGAATGTATTTTTTTACAAAATGCGACACGTTTTTTACGCATTTTTTCATTAATGAACGGTTTCTTAGCAGCATGGCGAGATGGTAATCCGAGTTCTTTTTGGAGCCGCTCCTGGATAGTTCGTTCAGAAACACCAGATAACAAAATTATTCATATTAAATTTTTATTTCTTTCGCAGTTATTGTTGGTTTTTCAATACTAAACGTTTCATAAGTTTGTCTGTTCGCGAATTTGTTTTTCTCGGTCTGCCAGATCGTTTTTTAGGGACTGGCGTGGTTAGGCCACCATTGTTCTTAGCCCGTGAAACCCATAAATTACGGTACTTTGGGATATGTTTAATTCCTTAGCTATCTGTCTCTGTGATTTCCCACATGCATGCAAAGCAACAATAGCACCTCGACAATCACTCTTAAGTTGTTTTTTAGCACACATTATATATAAATTTTTATTTACACCACTTTCTGTAAAAAAAAAATAAATATCAAGAAATTTACACAAACAGTGAAATCTGACAAATTTGAGACACAGCCACCCGCAACGAAGGCTACCAGAACACTAATTTGAGAATGCGTTGGATAGCTCTCATATCAGCGAGCAACCTCAAAGTTACCAGATGTCGCTAGAACAAATAGAAAGTGAATTACGTGTCTCTGAATATCAAGGGAAAATATTGTATTTTCTTGAGTGATCGGATACTTTTCGCGGGCACTGTATATGGAATGACAAACTTGGACCTGTCAGCATACGTGGAATGACAAACTTGGACCTGTCGGCATATGTGGAATGACAAACTTGGACCTGTCAGCATACGTGGAATTACAAACTTGGACCTGTCAGCATAAGTGGAATGACAAACTTGTACATGTCAGCATCAGTGGAATGACAAACTTGGACCTTTCAGCATACGCTGAATGACAAACTTGGACCTGTCAGCATTAATGGAATGACAATGCTTGACCTACCAGCATATGAGAAATGACAAAATTGGAATTATCAGCATACGAGAAAAGAGAAAATGGAATTATCAGCATATGTGAAAAGACAAAATGGAATTATCTGCATACGTAGAGAGACAAACGTGGACCTATCAGCATACGTAGAATGACAAACTTGGACCTGTCAGCGTACGTGGAATGACAAACTTGGACCTGTCAGCATACGTGGAATACCAAACTTGGACCTGTAAGCTTAAGTAGATTGACAAACTTGGACCTGTAAGCATACGTGGAATGACAAACTTGGACCTGTAAGCATTTATGGAACGACAAACCTGGACCTACCAGCATATGAGGAATGACAAAATTGGAATTATCAGCATACGTGAAAAGACAAAACGGAATTATGAGAGTACGTGGAATGACAAACGTGACCTATCAGCGTAAGTGGAATGACAAACTTTGATCTCTCAGCGTACGTGGAATGAAAAACTTGGACCTGTCAGCATACGTCGCATGACAAACTTGGACCTGTCAGCATACGTCGAATGACAAACTTGGACCTGTCAGCATAGGTCGAATGATAAACTTGCACTTGTTAGTATACGTCGAATGACAAACTTGGACCTGTCAGTATACGTCGAATGACAAACTTGGACCTGTCAGCATTCATGAAATGACAAACTTGGACCTGTCAGCTTTCATGAAATGACAAACTTGGACCTGTCAGCATTCATGAAATGACAAACTCGGGCATATGAGCATTCATCATAAATAAAATAACAAACTTGGACCTGTCTGCATACGTGGAATGACAAACATTGTCATGTCAGCATACGTGGAATGACAAACTTGGACCTGTCAGCATACGTGGAATGACAAACTTGGACCTGTCAGCATACGTGGAATGACAAACTTGGACCTGTCAGCATACGTGGAATGACAAATCTGGACATGTCAGCATAAGTGGAATGACAAACTTGGACCTCTCAACATACGTGGACTGAAAAACTTGGAACTGTCTGCATACGTGGAATGACAAACTTGGACCTGTCAGCATACGTCGAATGACAAACTTGGACCTGTCAGCATAAGTCCAATGACAAACTTGGACCTGTCAGCATAAGTCGAATGACAAACTTCGACCTGTCAGCCTACGTCGAACGACAAACTTGGACCTGTCAGCATACGTCGAATGACAAATTTGGACCTGTCAGCATAAGTCGAATGACAAACTTGGACCGGTCAGCATACGTCGAATGACAAATCTGGAACTGTCAGCATACTTTGAATGACAAACTTGGAACTCTCAGCATACGTGCAATGACAAACTTGGACCTGTCTTCATAAGTGGAATGACAAACTTGGACCTGTCAGCATACGTGGAATGACAAACTTGGACCTCTCAACATACGTGGACTGAAAAACTTGGAACTGTCAGCGTACGTGGAATGACAAACTTGGACCTGTCAGCATACGTCGAATGACAAACTTGGACCTGTCAGCATACGTCGAATGACAAACTTGGACCTCTCAGTATACGTCGAATGATATTGGACTTGTCAGTATATGTCGAATGACAAACTTGGACCTGTCAGCATTCATGAAATGACAAACTTCGACCTGTCAGCTTTCATGAAATGACAAACTTGGACCTGTCAGCATTCATGAAATGACAAACTCGGGCATATGAGCATTCATCATAAGTGAAATAACAAACTTGGACCTGTCTGCATACGTGGAATGACAAACTTGGTCATGTCAGCATACGTGGAATGACAAACTTGGACCTGTCAGCATACGTGGAATGACAAAATTGGACCTGTCAGCTTTCATGAAATGACAAACTTGGACCTGTCAGCATTCATGAAATGACAAACTCGGGCATATGAGCATTCATCATAAGTGAAATATCAAACTTGGACCTGTCTGTATACGTGGAATGACAAACTTTGACATGTCAGCATACGTGGAATGACAAACTTGGATCTGTCAGCATACGTGGAATGACAAATTTGGACCTGTCAGCATAAGTGGAATGACAAACTTGGACCTGTCAGCATACGTCCAATAACAAACTTGTACCTGTCAGCATACGTCGAATGACAAACTTGGACCTGTCAGCCTACGTCGAATGATAAACTTGGACCTGTCAGCATACGTAGAATGACAAATTTGGAATTGTCAGCATACGTCGAATGACAAACTTGGAGCGGTCAGCATACGTCGAATGACAAATCTGGAACTGTCAGCATACTTGGAATGACAAACTTGGAACTCTCAGCATAAGTCGAATGACAAAATTGGACCTGTCAGTATTCATGAAATGACAAACTTGGACCTGTCAGTATACGTGGAATGACAAAGTTGCACCTGTCAGCATACGTCGAATGACAAACTTGGACCTATCAGCATAAGTTTAATGACAAACTTGGACCTGTCAACATACGTGGAATGACAAACTTGGACCTGTCTGCATACGTGGAATGACAAACTTCGACCTGTCAACATACGTGGAATGACAAACTTGGACCTATCAGCATACGTGGAGTGACAAACTTGGACCTATCAGCATACGTGGAATGACAAACTTCGACCTGTCAACATTCGTGGAATGACAAACTTGGACCTATCAGCATGCGTGGAATGACAAACTTGGATCAGTCAGCATACGTGGAATGACAAACTTGGACCAGTCAGCATACATGGAATGACAAACTTGCATCTGTCAGCATACGTGGAATGACAAACTTGGACCAGTCAACATACGTGGAATGAAAAACTTGGAACTCTCAGCATAAGTGCAATGACAAACTTGGAACAGTCTGCATACGTGGAATGACAAACTTGGATATGTCAGCATACGTTGAATGACAAACTTGGACCTGTCAGCATACGTGGAATGACAAACTTGAACCTGTCAGCATACGTGGAATGACAAACTTGGACCTGTCAGCATAAGTGGAATGACAAATCTTGACCTGTCCGCATAAGTGGAATGACAAACTTGGACCTCTCAACATACGTGGAATGACAAACTTGGAACTCTCTGCATAAGTGGAATGACAAACTTGGACCCGTCAGCATACGTCGAATGACAAACTTGGACCTGTCAGCATAAGTCGAATGACAAACTTCGACCTGTCAGCATACGTCGAATGAAAAACTTGACCTCTCAGCATAAGTGGAATGACAAACTTGGACCTGTCTGAATACGTGGAATGACAACCTTGGACCTGTCAGCATACGTCGAATGACAAACTTGGACCTGTCAGCATACGTCGAATGACAAACTTGGGCCTGTCAGCATACGTCGAATGACAAACTTGGAACTGTCAGCATACGTCGAATGAAAATTGGACATCTCAGCATCCGTGGAATGACAAACTTCGACCTGGTTGCATACGTGGAATGACAAACTTTGACCTGTGAGCATACGTCGAATGACAAACTTGGACCTGTCAGCATACGTCGAATGACAAACTTGGACCTGACAGCATACGTCGAATGACAAACTTGGGCCTGTCAGCATACGTCGAATGACAAACTTGGACCTGTCAGCATACGTCGAATGACAAACTTGGACCTGTCAGCATTCGTGGAATGTCAAACTTGGACCTATCAGCATACGTGGAATGACAAACTTGGACCTGTCAGCATACGTGGAATGACAAACTTGGACCTGTCAGCATACGTGGAATGACAAACTTGGACCTGTCTGCATACGTGGAATGACAAACTTTGTCATGTCAGCATACGTGGAATGACAAACTTGGACCTGTCAGCATACGTGGAATGACAAACTTGGACCTGTCAGCATACGTGGAATGACAAACTTGGACCTGTCAGCATACGTGGAATGACAAATCTGGACCTGTCAGCATAAGTGGAATGACAAACTTGGACCTCTCAACATACGTGGAATGAAAAACTTGGAACTGTCTGCATACGTGGAATGACAAACTTGGACCTGTCAGCATACGTCGAATGACAAACTTGGACCTGTCAGCATAAGTCCAATGACAAACTTGGACCTGTCAGCATAAGTCGAATGACAAACTTCGACCTGTCAGCCTACGTCGAATGACAAACTTGGACCTGTCAGCATACGTCGAATGACAATTTGGACCTGTCAGCATAAGTCGAATGACAAACTTGGACCGGTCAGCATACGTCGAATGACAAATCTGGAACTGTCAGCATACTTTGAATGACAAACTTGGAACTCTCAGCATACGTGCAATGACAAACTTGGACCTGTCTTCATAAGTGGAATGACAAACTTGGACCTGTCAGCATACGTGGAATGACAAACTTGGACTCTCAACATACGTGGACTGAAAAACTTGGAACTGTCAGCGTACGTGGAATGACAAACTTGGACCTGTCAGCATACGTCGAATGACAAACTTGGACCTGTCAGCATACGTCGAATGACAAACTTGGACCTCTCAGTATACGTCGAATGATAAACTTGGACTTGTCAGTATATGTCGAATGACAAACTTGGACCTGTCAGCATTCATGAAATGACAAACTTCGACCTGTCAGCTTTCATGAATGACAAACTTGGACCTGTCAGCATTCATGAAATGACAAACTCGGGCATATGAGCATTCATCATAATGAAATAACAAACTTGGACCTGTCTGCATACGTGGAATGACAAACTTGGTCATGTCAGCATACGTGGAATGACAAACTTGGACCTGTCAGCATACGTGGAATGACAAACTTGGACCTGTCAGCTTTCATGAAATGACAAACTTGGACCTGTCAGCATTCATGAAATGACAAACTCGGGCATATGAGCATTCATCATAAGTGAAATATCAAACTTGGACCTGTCTGTATACGTGGAATGACAAACTTTGTCATGTCAGCATACGTGGAATGACAAACTTGGAACTGTCAGCATACGTGGAATGACAAACTTGGACCTGTCAGCATACGTGGAATGACAAACTTGGACTGTCAGCATACGTGGAATGACAAATCTGGACCTGTCAGCATAAGTGGAATGACAAACTTGGACCTGTCAGCATACGTCAATACAAACTTGTACCTGTCAGCATACGTCGAATGACAAACTTGGACCTGTCAGCATACGTCGAATGATAAACTTGGACCTGTCAGCATACGTAATGACAAATTGGACTGTCAGCATACGTCGAATGACAAACTTGGACGTCAGCATACGTCGAATGACAAATCTTGGACTGTCAGCATACTTGGAATGACAAACTTGGACTCAGCATAAGTCGAATGACAAAATTGGACTGTCAGTATTCATGAAATGACAAACTTGGACCTGTCAGCATACGTGGAATGACAAAGTTGCACCTGTCAGCATACGTCGAATGACAAACTTGGACCTATCAGCATAAGTTTAATGACAAACTTGGACCTGTCAGCATACGTGGAATGACAAACTTGGACCTGTCAGCATACGTGGAATGACAAACTTGACCTGTCAGCATACGTGGAATGACAAACTTGGACCTGTCAGCATACGTGGAATGACAAACTTGGACCTATCAGCATACGTGAATGACAAACTTGACCTGTCAACATTCGTGGAATGACAAACTTGGACCTGTCAGCATACGTGGAATGACAAACTTGGATGTCAGCATACGTGGAATGACAAACTTGGACCAGTCAGCATACTGGAATGACAAACTTGGATCTGTCAGCATACGTGGAATGACAAACTTGGACCTGTCAGCATACGTGGAATGAAAACTTGGACCTGTCAGCCTACGTCGAATGACAAACTTGGACCTGTCAGCATACGTCGAATGACAAATTTGGACCTGTCAGCATACGTCGAATGACAAACTTGGACCTCAGCATACGTCGAATGACAAATCTGGAACTGTCAGCATACTTGGAATGACAAACTTGGAACTCTCAGCATAAGTGCAATGACAAACTTGGACAGTCTGCATACGTGAATGACAAACTTGGATATGTCAGCATACGTGAATGACAAACTTGGACCTGTCAGCATACGTGGAATGACAAACTTGAACCTGTCAGCATACGTGGAATGACAAACTTGGACCTGTCAGCATAAGTGGAATGACAAATCTTGACCTGTCCGCATAAGTGGAATGACAAACTTGGACCTCTCAACATACGTGGAATGACAAACTTGGAACTCTCTGCATAAGTGGAATGACAAACTTGGACCGTCAGCATACGTCGAATGACAAACTTGGACCTGTCAGCATACGTCGAATGACAAACTTCGACCTGTCAGCATACGTCGAATGAAAAACTTGAACCTCTCAGCATACGTGGAATGACAAACTTGGACCTGTCTGAATACGTGGAATGACAACCTTGGACCTGTCAGCATACGTCGAATGACAAACTTGGACCTGTCAGCATACGTCGAATGACAAACTTGGGCCTGTCAGCATACGTCGAATGACAAACTTGGAACTGTCAGCATACGTCGAATGAAAAATTGGACATCTCAGCATCTGGAATGACAAACTTCGACCTGGTTGCATACGTGGAATGACAAACTTGACCTGTGAGCATACGTCGAATGACAAACTTGGACCTGTCAGCATACGTCGAATGACAAACTTGGACCTGACAGCATACGTCGAATGACAAACTTGGGCCTGTCAGCATACGTCGAATGACAAACTTGGACCTGTCAGCATACGTCGAATGACAAACTTGGACCTGTCAGCATTCGTGGAATGTCAAACTTGGACCTATCAGCATACGTGGAATGACAAACTTGGACCTGTCAGCATACGTGGAATGACAAACTTGGACCTATCAGCATACGTAAATCACAAACTTGGACCTGTCAGCATAAGTGGAATGACAAACTTGACCTGTCAACATACTGGAATTACCAACTTGGACCTGTCAGCATTCGTGGAATGACAAACTTGGACCTGTCAGCATATATGGAATGACAAACTTGGATCTGTCAGCATACGTGGAATGACAAACTTGGACCAGTCAGCATACGTGGAATGAAAAACTTGGACCTCTCAGAATACGTGGAATGACAAACTTGGACCTGTCGGCATATGTGGAATGACAAACTTGGACCTGTCAGCATACGTGGAATTACAAACTTGGACCTGTCAGCATAAGTGGAATGACAAACTTGTAGTCAGCATAATGGAATGACAAACTTGGACCTTTCAGCATACGCTGAATGACAAACTTGGACCTGTCAGCATTAATGGAATGTCAAAGCTTGACCTGCCAGCATATGAGAAATGACAAAATTGGAATTATCAGCATACGAGAAAAGAGAAAATGGAATTATCAGCATATGTGAAAAGACAAAATGGAATTATCTGCATACGTAGAGAGACAAACGTGGACCTATCAGCATACGTAGAATGACAAACTTGGACCTGTCAGCGTACGTGGAATGACAAACTTGGACCTGTCAGCATACGTGGAATGACAAACTTGGACCTGTCAGCTTACGTACATTGACAAACTTGGAACTGTAAGCATACGTGGAATGACAAACTTGGACCTGTAAGCATTCATGGAACGACAAACCTGTACCTACCAGCATATGAGGAATGACAAAATTGGAATTATCAGCATACGTGAAAAGACAAAACGGAATTATGAGAGTAGGTGGAATGACAAACGTGGACCTATCAGCGTACGTGGAATGACAAACCTGGATCTCTCAGCGTACGTGGAATGAAAAACTTGGACCTGTCAGCATACGTCGAATGACAAACTTGGACCTGTCAGCATACGTCGAATGACAAACTTGGACCTGTCAGCATACGTCGAATGATAAACTTGCACTTGTCAGTATACGTCGAATGACAAACTTGGACCTGTCAGCATACGTCGAATGACAAACTTGGACCTGTCAGCATTCATGAAATGAACTTGGACCTGTCAGCTTTCATGAAATGACAAACTTGGACCTGTCAGCATTCATGAAATGACAAACTCGGGCATATGAGCATTCATCATAAGTGAAATAACAAACTTGGACCTGTCTGCATACGTGGAATGACAAAACTTTGTCATGTCAGCATACGTGGAATGACAAACTTGGACCTGTCAGCATACGTGGAATGACAAACTTGGACCTGTCAGCATACGTGGAATGACAAACTTGGACCTGTCAGCATACGTGGAATGACAAATCTGGACCTGTCAGCATAAGTGGAATGACAAACTTGGACCTCTCAACATACGTGGACTGACAAACTTGGAACTGTCTGCATACGTGGAATGACAAACTTGGACCTGTCAGCATACGTCGAATGACAAACTTGGACCTGTCAGCATACGTCCAATGACAAACTTGGACCTGTCAGCATACGTCGAATGACAAACTTGGACCTGTCAGCCTACGTCGAATGACAAACTTGGACCTGTCAGCATACGTCGAATGACAAATTTGGACCTGTCAGCATACGTCGAATGACAAATTTGGACCGGTCAGCATACGTCGAATGACAAATCTGGAACTGTCAGCATACTTGGAATGACAAAATGGAACTCTCAGCATACGTGCAATGACAAACTTGGACCTGTCTTCATAAGTGGAATGACAAACTTGGACCTGTCAGCCTACGTCGAATGACAAAGTTGGACCTGTCAGCATAAGTGGAATGACAAACTTGGAGCTCTCAACATACGTGGACTGACAAACTTGGAATGTCTTCATACGTGGAATGACAAAGTTGGACCTGTCAGCATACGTGGAATGACAAACTTGGACCTGTCGGCATATGTGGAATGACAAACTTGGACCTGACAGCATACGTCGAATGACAAAATGGGCCTGTCAGCATACTTCGAATGACAAACTTGGACCTGTCAGCATACGTCGAATGACAAACTTGGACCTGTCAGCATTCGTGGAATGTCAAACTTGGACCTATCAGCATACGTGGAATGACAAACTTGGACCTGTCAGCATACGTGGAATGAAAAACTTGGACCTCTCAGCATACGTGGAATGACAAACTTGGACCTGTCGGCATACGTGGAATGACAAACTTGGACTTGTCAGCATACGTGGAATTACAAATTGGACCTGTCAGCATAAGTGGAATGACAAACTTGTACCTGTCAGCATAAGTGGAATGACAAACTTGGACCTGTCAGCATAAGTGGAATGACAAATCTTGACCTGTCAACATACTTGGAATTACCAACTTGGACCTGTCAGCATTCGTGGAATGACAAACTTGGACCTGTCAGCATATATGGAATGACAAACTTGGATCTGTCAGCATACGTGGAATGACAAACTTGGACCTGTCAGCATACGTCGAATGACAAACTTGCACCTGTCAGCATACGTCGAATGACAAACTTGGGCCTGTCAGCATACGTCGAATGACAAACTTGGAACTGTCAGCATACGTCGAATGAAAAACTTGGACATCTCAGCATAAGTGGAATGACAAACTTCGACCTTGTTGCATACGTGGAATGACAAACTTTGACCTGTGAGCATACGTCGAATGACAAACTTGGACCTGACATCATTCGTCGAATGACAAACTTGGACCTGTCAGCATACGTCGAATGACAAACTTGGACCTGTCAGCATACGTGGAATAACAAATTGGAACTGTCAGCATATGTGGAATGACAAACTTGGACCTGTCAGCATAAGTGGAATGACAAACTTGGATCTGTCAGCATATGTGGAATGACAAATCTGGACCTGTCAGCATACGTGGCATGACAAACTTGGAACTCTTAGCATACGTGGAATGACAAACTTGGACCTGTCTGCATACGTCGAATGACAAACTTGGACCTGTCAGCATACGTCGAATGACAAACTTGCACCTGACAGCATACGTCGAATGACAAACTTGGGCCTCTCAGCATACGTCGAATGACAAACTTGGACCTGTCAGCATACGTCGAATGACAAACTTGGACCTGTCAGCATTCGTGGAATGTCAAACTTGGACCTATCAGCATACGTCGAACGACAAACTTGGACCTGTCAGCATACGTGGAATGACAAACTTGGATCTATCAGCATACGTGGAATGACAAACTTGGACCTGTCAGCATAAGTGGAATGACAAATCTGGACCTGTCAACATACTTGGAATTACCAACTTGGACCTGTCAGCATTCGTGAATGACAAACTTGGACCTGTCGGCATATGTGGAATGACAAACTTGGACCTGACAGCATACGTCGAATGACAAAATGGGCCTGTCAGCATACTTCGAATGACAAACTTGGACCTGTCAGCATACGTGCGA
>JAJOZX010020766.1:0-26072 GCA_023014485.1 Bathynomus jamesi
TTAAGGTCCCAGGGTAAAAAGTTTGGTCCGCCCAATTGCGAAACTTGGCCAGTCGTCTGTCGTTTTTTGGCCTACATTTTACCGGTTTGGTTAATTTTGGGTTATTATTGAATTAAGGTCCCAGGGTAAAGTTTGGTCGCCCAATTGCGAACTTGGCCAGTCGTCTGTCGTTTTTTGGCCTACTTTTTTTCCGGTTTGGTTAATTTTGGGTTATTATTGAATTAAGGTCCCAGGGTAAAGTTTGGTCGCCCAATTGCGAAACTTGGCCAGTCGTCTGTCGTTTTTTGGCCTACATTTTTTCCGGTTTGGTTAATTTGGGTTATTATTGAATTAAGGTCCAGGGTAAAGTTTGGTCGCCCAATTGCGAAAACTTGGCCAGTCGTCTGTCGTTTTTGGCCTACATTTTTCCGGTTTGGTTAATTTTGGGTCATTATGATTAAGGTCCTGGGTGGAAAATTTGGTATTCCATACTGGTGTTTGGTTAGTACCCCACTCAGCAATTCAGTTTATTTGAAAGTAAAATTTGCGTTTGATCAGTTTGGTTAAGTATTTCTGCCAATTCAGCTCATTTGGTATTGAGCCCAAGGTTGTTTACATTGAAGATGAGTGCATCTGAATTGAACAAATTTATAAAAAGGAGAAGCGCCTACAAAGGTCTAATTACAAAGGTCATTGCCACTATAGATTCTGCCATAGAGCAAGAGGATTTACGCTTAGTGACTGCGCAAGCTTGCCATATTAGAAACTAAAAAGGTTGCTCTAAGTGAGGTAAATGTTAAAATTGAGGCTCTTATAGAAGAGGATGAATAGAAAATAACATAATTTACTTTGAAGAGATTATTGATGATATGATTAACGTAGGCCTCCGAGCAAAAGAGTTTAGCAGCTCAGTACAGTTAGAGACCAGGTCTAATAATGAAACACAACACTCAACAAATGATGCTTGTGAAGTTAAGGTTAACAGATCTGTAGTTCAATTACCGAGGCTTGTACTCAAAACATTTTCTGGGAGTATTCAGGAATGGCAAGGATGGGCAGACAGTTTTCAATCAGCAGTTCATTCTAGTCAAGTGTTAAGTGCCGTGGAGAAGTTTAATTATTTGCGGTCCCTCTTGGAAGGGGAGGCAGCAAAGACTATAGCAGGATTAGCATTAACAGAGGCTAATTATAATGTGGCTTGGGATATATTAAAGAAACGTTTGGTAAGCCAGAGATCTTAATTAAAAGCCACCTCCGGCAACAAAAAAAAAACGAAAAAACAACTCCTTAAAATCCGTTAATAATCCTAATGTCAAGGAGTTACGGCAGTTATATGATGAATTTGAAATTAGAACTAGGTCCCTGGACAACTTGGGTGTAGGAATGGAAAATATGGTATAATGTTGGTTCCTACACTGGAGTCTAAATTGCCTAGCTCAATTTTGCTTGAATTAAGTAGGGGACACTCTGCAGAACATGTGTACATCCCCCTTCAGCAGATGTTAAGTCTTTTAGGCACAGAATTAGCAAGACGAGAGGGAGTTGAGTTTGCACAGTGGGATGGTAAACAAGGGACAAAGGCAGGCACAGCACCAAAGTTCCACAAAAAGGAATAGCCCAGGTACAGTGTCAGCTCTACATGCCTCCTCTGAGAATAAATTAAAGGGAATCAAGGAATGTATATTTTGCGAAGGCAACCACAAGTCATATAAATGTGAGGTGGCTGAGGCCTTACCCTTTGAGGAGAGAAAGGACAGGGTAACTAAGTCCACAGCATGTTTTAAATGTTTTTTGAAAGGTCATAGAGCAAGGTTTTGTAAGTTTAAAATTTTGTGCAAAAAATGTCATGGTAGGCATCAGCCATTATTGTGTGAAAACACTCTTTAGGCCTACCCCAGAAGTAGAGACATCAGTGGCACATGCCACTGCTATGCAAGGGAGTAAAAGTAAAGGGGGATTATTGCAAACAACTGCAGCCTTATTAATTGGGAATGAGGAGAAGCTACTGTAAGAGTGTTGTTTGATAGTGGTAGCCAGTGTAGTTTTATTAAGACCAGAATTTCCAGAAAATTGAAGTTTAAAGAACTTAAGAGGGAAAATTTAAGAATTTCTGGGTTTGGGGGTTCCGTTCAAAACCGAACCAAATTTAAGAAGGTAGAAGTTCTGGTTAAAGGGTTGTTACCGCAAAGTCCCACTATCAAGGTCCAAGCTGTAGAGATTGAGGAACTTTGTGCTCCAGTCACTACTTGTTTAGATATGGCATGTGTCCAAGAATTGCAAGTTAAAGGAATTAATTTGGCAATAATAAGTTTGAGGGAACAGAAGATATTAGTCTTTTGATTGGAGCTGACTATTATTGGGACTTCATCACTGGTAATATTGTCCGTACATCTCAAGGCCCAGTAGCTATTGAAAGTAAACTAGGCTGGATGCTACATGGTAGCTATTGCAATGAAATGGAAGTTAAGGCTCTTTTGTTAAGATTGAGGAGAACAGCCATGGTCTGGAAAGGCATTTGAAAGCATTTTGGGAACTTGAATCTATTGGCATAAAGGACAAACAGGCAAGTACAGTGAACAATGATGTTTTAGAGCAATTTGAAAAAGGGATTGGGTTTAGAGATGGTTGCTATGAAGTTGGCCTACCATGGAAGGATTCTTGCAAACCCGGTTCAAACCTTCAGCTAGCTAATCGGAGGTTGGAGACTTCATTGTACAGGCTAAGAAAAAATGAGTTGTTGTTAATTGAATACGATGAGGCCATCCTAAGTTATGTAAGGGAGGGCTATGCTGAAAGGGTGCAAGGTGAGCTGGTGAGCCAGGAGGCACATTATCTGCCACACCATGCAGTGGTACGGCGAGACAAAACTACCACCAAACTGAGGTAGTTTTTGATGGCTCAGCCAAGGACAAAGGTGGTGTGTCCTTGAATGACTGTTTGGATGCTGGGCCAAATTTAAATGCAGATTTATTTTCCTTGTTACTGAGATTCAGGTTTGGTAGAGTAGCATTGACTGCAGATGTGAAGCAAGCCTTTTTGCGGATAAAGTTAAAACCAGAGGACAGAGATGCAGTAAGGTATCTGTGGGTGGATACGAAAGACTTGTTGGAAAATGAACCTAAGGTTCAAGCATATAGAATGAAGTCAGTGTTGTTTGGCCTCAGCTCTAGTCCATTTCTGTTGGCAGCTACTATGCAGTACCATTTTAAGAAATATTCTGAAGTCTATCCTAACACTATTGAACACATAAGGAAAATTTTTATGTTGATGATTTGCTGTGTTCCGTGGATAATACAGAAATGGCTAAACAGATATTCATGGAGGCAGAGCTATAATGAGGGAGGCTGGCATGGAGCTTAGAAAATGGCAGACCAATCATTCGCATTACAAGAGTTTATGAGTCATTCCTCTGTAGTACCTGATGCAGCAGAAAGTATTGAGGATTCTGGTATTAAGGAGTTGTGGGCAATAGACGCAAAGGTGCTAGGCATCGTTTGGCAGCAAGATGATGATTTGTTTACCTTCAATGGGAAATCTTTAGTAGAGCTGGCTGAGAATGAGACAAGGTGGACAAAACGTACAGCTCTTAGTTTGGCTTCGAAGGTCTTTGATCCTCTTGGATTCCTGGCTCCATTTGTGATAAAGTCAAAAATTTGGTTTCAGAGCCTCTGGGAAATTGGACTTGGTTGGGACCAAGAGTTACCTGATCATATGGTGGTAAGGTGGAAATATTGGTTCAAAGAATTGGCACAGCTTGGAGACATTGAAATCCCAAGATGGTACTTTGGAGAGTTGAACAATAGTCCAGACAATTTGGAGCTGCACATCTTTTGTGATGCAAGTGAGGAAGCCTATGCAACTTGTATTTATATAAGAGGCGCATTGCAAGAAGGAAGTAAGTTGCAGGTTGGTTGCTGCAAAGAGCAGAGTAGCACCTTTGAAAAGGCTTTCGTTCCAAGGTTGGAATTGATGGGTGCCGTTATTGCTAGTCGGCTTGCAATTACAGTGCGAAAGTCTTTGGCCCTCTATGAAATTCCAAGCTATTATTGGACAGACTCCACTATAGTTTGGCACTGGTTAAGAAGTCAGGCAAGGAAATGGAAACCATTTGTTGCCAATAGGGTGGAGGAAATTCAAGCACACACAGATCCCAAGCAATGGAAGCATTGTCCAGGCATCCAAAACCCCGCTGATTTACCAACACGAGGAATTTCAGTGAAAGATCTTTCACAGTCAAGTTTGTGGTGGAATGGGCCAGAGTGGCTAAAACTTGGAAGTGAAAACTGGCCTTCTAATCAGCCTATTGTAGGAGAATGCCAGGCTGAAGAAGCATGGGTGAGTGAGGTGAGAAAATGCGCTGTGAACAGTTGTCAAGTTATGCAGCAGGACCCCATATTGAGGCTTGAGGACATTAGCAGTCTGAAAAGATTGTTAAGAGTGACAGCATGGGTATATAGATTTACCAACAACATTAAGGGAGAAACAAGAAGGAAGGAATTCTGAACAGTAATGAGATTCAGCAAGCCAGGAAATACTGGGTGGTATATATGCAGAAGAAAAAATTTGGTGGAGAGAGAATTGCTCACCAGCCATCCATTACAGGTTCTACCAACACATTCTGCGCTCAAGGGTTTGGGTGTGTTTTTGGATCAGGATTTATTGAGAGTAGGAGGTAGACTACAGTTTTCTGGGCTTCCAGAGGAGAAAAGACATCCAATTTTGCTACCTTCTGGGGGGCACTTTGTGGACCTTTTGATCCTGGATACTCATCATAAGCTGTTACATGCGGGAGTTAGAGAAGTGATAATAGAGATTAGACAACAATTTTGGATTCCCAAAATTAGACAAGTTGTAAAAAAGGTCTTGCATAAATGTGTGGTTTGCAAGCGTTGGAGTGCAAAGCCTTATTATGAAAAGGTGGCTCCACTTCCAAGAGAACGGTGTGTCTATACTGCCCCATTTGATGTAGTGGGAGTAGACTTTGCAGGGCCAGTCTATGTGTATGAGCGAGGGGTCTAACAAAGGTTATATGTCTTTTCACATGTGCTACCACCAGAGCAATCCATTTGGAGTTGGTAAGCAATTTAAGTAGTGATGTATTTCTTTTGGCCTTTAAAAGGTTTGTGAACAGAAGGGGTTTCCCAAATAAAATCATATCGGATAATGCAAAAACCTTCAAAAAGGCTGCAAAGGAACTCCAAGAAGTTTGGTCCTTGCTAAACAATCCTACTTTTCACACCAAGGGGTACAGTGGGAGTTTATTGTTGAGAGAGCACCATGGTGGGGTGGA
The DNA here is from genome assembly GCA_023014485.1 of Bathynomus jamesi. NCBI lineage: Eukaryota > Metazoa > Arthropoda > Malacostraca > Isopoda > Cirolanidae > Bathynomus > Bathynomus jamesi. The sequence continues at coordinate 5,270 of JAJOZX010020766.1, forward strand.
TTTTGGGAAAGGCTAGTGAGAAGTGTAAAGTGTCCATTAAAGAAACTTTTAGCTAATGCTCATTTGAGCAAAGAAGAATTCTCTACTGTTTTATGTGAAGTAGAAGCAATGGTGAACAGTAGGCCTATCACTTTTGTTTACAACAGTATGCAGGATGCAGAGCCATTGACACCAAATCATTTTCTTTGTGGTAAACGATTAATATCAAACCCCAGTGTACCAGAAGACTTGCAGCCTATCCAGAGCACTCAAGGAGAGTTAACCAGACGGTTCAGGTACCTTGAAGAGCTACAAGATCAGTTATGGAAGAGGTGGCAGATGGAATACTTGCCAGAACTCAATTATTACCCATCAGGCAAGGTAAAGGGCTCCAATGCAAATTGTATCAAGGTGGGAGAAGTGGTAATGATTGGGGATGAAAGACCAAGGCAATGCTGGAAGCTTGGCATAATTGAAGAGTTGTTTGTTGGCAAAGACAATTTAGTTAGGTCTGCACTGGTAAAGACTTCAGGAGAAAAGTTAAAGAGACCTATACAAAAACTCTATGCTTTAGAAATCAGCAAAAACAGATAGTCAAGATGAAACATTTGAGTTACAGCCTCATGGAGAAGGCTTGGCTAACCTTGCGGAAGGTAACGACAACAATGCCTTCGGTGGGGAGTGTTAGAAAATCTAGAAGAGGAAGAACCATTGTTGTCCCAAGGCGATATGATGACTAAGCTGATTGATGCAGCATTGCTTGTATATATTAAGTTAAGGTGTATATATATCCATCTCATAATTGTAAGGTTAGTGAAAAATTAACTTAATTTAGAGCTAGCATTTTTTAGCTCTTGTGGCATCATTGTTTGGTCACACTGTTGGCATCATTTTGGGGCGCTGCGCGTTCTTTCTACTCGTTGTGGATGTCGTACGTACAGGGTGTGGTCTTGTAGATAGCTCTCTTGCAATTCAGTTGGTTGTGTAGATACAAGATTGTTGCACCGTGCAATAGTCCAGGTTGCGTTGTTGTTGCAAGGTTGAGAAAGACCATAAATAGTACCCCTTTTTGTTTACTTTAAGTTCATGTAATTAAGGTCTAAGGTAGGCCCGCATCGAGTCAGCAACCCTGAGGTTACCCTGAGGTAGGACCTAATAGGATCTCAAATCCGTAAGTTTTAATTTAGCTTAACTTGGGCTTTAGGTAGAACTTGCCCTTTAGAATTTGGCCGTTCACGGCTCAGCTGGGATTTTGAACCCGACAAATAAATAAAATAACAGGATACAAAGACAGTATATATATCTATAGTATTTTTCTCGATACAAAATACTCTCTAATTAGTTAAGTTTGGAGACTAGAAATAACATTTTTAAAGAGAGCTTTTAAGTCCTTTAAATCATTATATTTTAAATAAATGGCATGCCTAAAATTAGTTTTGATGTGTAAACAAAGGTTTTGATAACTTAATCCTTACTGATTTAATTTTGAAATCACCGGACTTTCACTTATATGGTAAAAATGTCCCATTTAATAAGACACTAACACTGTTTTATGAAAGTAAAACTTTCTTATTTCTTGAATTTCTGTGACTGGCATAATCTAATGACATATTCAAATAAATAAATATGGGCCAGAACTTTAGGGAAAAAGTCACGCGCTGCGCACTCTCAGGCGCTCACTCTTTATTTTTAATTTCAAGCCCGTTGCTAGGCTTCTAAATTTGGAGGGACAAGAAAATTATTGCTTGGAGGGTGGCAATACTGACCTTGTATGGATATTGTAAATGTAATAAATGTAACGAACTTATAGTTTATATATTATAATTACGTCGTTTTAAAAGTATCTTACTTTTACATTTAATTTCTAGTTTGACAGCGAAAATTTCTTTAAGAGGGAGGGAGCAAGCTAGAATTTTAGGAGGCAATTGCCCTCCCATTTCCATCCTTGTCTGCACCACTGAATTAATTAATTATTAACTCTGGAGAACAGTCGAGGCGATAGAAGAACTAGGTGCATTTCTCCAGCATTTCTGGTAATCCACCCCACGCCAGGGTGACTCACACACTAACAATTGCACTTATGCAATAGTTCACACGTTGGTAGCTATCATACATTACACACGTCCGTTAGTTCGAAGATGTGTAATTTTTATTTCAAGTCATGATGGTCGGAATTGATATTTTGAAATTCCACACGTACGACGCTTCATATGCTATGCGTGGTGGTGCTTCGAGGCTTTGTCAAAAATAAAGGAGATAGTACCGAACTTACATACTTCTAACAAACGTTCTCCATTCCAACTTACTTTTTTATACAGGCAGGAGGGGCCAGAGGCGAATGTCCGCAAAAAGCCCCTCCCATTGAGGAAGATAGCCAAAATCAAGGTCCAGGGTTTTCGAAATGCCTATATACTCTACGTTTGAAAGACTGGAGGTCATAGACAGGTGAAGGATGGACTAAGTAAGATTGTTCCAGAGTTGATCGATTGAGTAGATGAAAGATTCAAAATACCAATTAATCCTTAAGTTAGAGAGTTGGACAGAAAAATAATGAGAATGTGTAGAAAGTCTGGTACAGCATGCGCTCCTTAAAGAAGGAGGCATGCAGTTGGAGTGCTCAGAGGAGCAATGTCTGTTATAATAGCGATAGTAAAGAGAGTGAGGCAACATTGCGGCGAAGGGAGAGGGACTGAAGAGTCAGTAAGAGGAGGGGAATTGATGAGACGAAAGCCTTTGATTCCACTCGGTCAAGTACAGCTCTGTGGGTTGAGCCACCCCACGCATAAGAAGCGTACTCCATACAAGGGTGGACAAGACCCTTGTACAGAGTGGGGGTGAAGAAACTGCGGAACCGGTACAACACACCTAACCTCTTAGAAACTGTTTTAGAAAGAGAGTATATGTGATCTTTCTAGGAAAGATCACAAGAATAGGAAACATCAAGAATGTTAGAAATGGAGAAACTGAGTTTTTGAGGCATTGAAAGTCATATGGTTTTCTCTGCCCCAATCTGAGATAGCAGAAAGATCAGGTCAGGTGTATCATAGCCGTCCTACGCGAAGCACGGAGAGACTGTTAGGAGGGACGCTTTATGAAGCGGGTGGAGAAGTGAAGAGTGGAATCATCGACAAAGGAGTGGATAGGGCAGGGAGTGCGACTTAAAAGAACATTCATCAATAAAAGTTAGAGTGGGTGACAGGACAGAACCTCAGGAACACCACTGTTAATAGCTTTAGGAGAAGAACAGTGGCCATCTACAACTGCAACTATAGATCGGCCAGAAAAGAAATCAGAGAGGAAGGCACAGATACAAGGATAGAAACCAAAGAGCAGTTTCGAAATTAAACATTTGTGCCAGACTCTATCAAAAGCTTTTGATGTCTATCACAATAACAAAGGTTTCAAAGAAATCCCAGAAAGAGGATGACCAAGAGGTCGAGAGATGCAAGAAGATCGCCAGTAGAGCGTCCCTTGTGGAACCCATACTGACGATCTGAAAGAACTGTGGTGTTTAAGAATTTTCCTATTAAAGATGGATACAAAAACTTTACAAAGGCAAGAAATCAAAGCAATTGGATGATAGTTGGAGGGTTGAGAGCGGTCACCCTTCTTTGGGACATGCTAAATGAAAGCGAACTTCCAGCAGGAAGGAAAAGTATCAGATGAAAGACAAAGACGAAAGAGTTTGCCTAGGCAGTATGTCAGCACAGGAGCTCTTGAGAACAACAGAACATCATTGGAAGAGATTCTAATTTCAGACATAATTATGTCGGAGGAAGGAGACGGAGTAACAGCACTGGAATCGTTCAGGGTTGAGTTGGAGGTGAAAGTTCGAGCGAAGACTTCAGCTTTGTGAAGAGATGAAAACTGAGCCAGAATGGAAATGGAGAAGAATATGTAAAGTTGTTGGAGAGGTTCTTAACTACATGCCAGAAAGAGCGAGAATACTTACAATTGTATAGATTTTCACAATTTTGTCGCATGGACTTTTTGGCAACTTGAAGAACATATTTTACACGATTCCGGTCACAAATATGAGCCACATGGATGGCGAAGGTACTTTCTGAAAAACTCCTCTGTTGCTGATAGCATTAGAAAAAGTAAAATTAAAACAAGGTTGCTGTTCCCATTAGTAGTAGAAATAGAATACAGAATGTATAAAATTAACAATATCTTGTTAAAATATATTTTGCCTTAAATCAACGCTTGTTAACCATGTGCTAATCTCTTTCTATTTCTCTATTCTGTTGTACATATGTAAATATTTTCATCTCCCCTTCTCCATTCATTCCCTGACGATGTGTACTGCTGAATACACAAAAGGACTTGGAACAATTTCTTTTTTCCTTGTGGTTTCCATCATTCATTCATTTCATGTGTTTAAGTGAAATTCATCCTAAAGAAATGTAAGTTAGGTTAGGTTAGGTTCAGATAAGTTACGTTTCGAATTAGAAATTTCATTGATACAATTTGTAAATAAATGATTTGCTAAGATCCCTAAAAATCTGTGGCAGTCCGCCAAGCCAAAAAGATATATATATATATATATATATATATATATATATAGATATAATTATATATATATATATATTATATATATATATGACTTATTTGAATTCCTTCAGCATGTCAAATCCAGCTTACAAGCCGGGTTCGGTACCCAAGATGGCGTCTTCCCTCCAAGTTCTTGTTTGTAAACTCCTGTGGAACAGGAAGGGAAGGTGCGTCGGTTCGCCCGTACGCGGGATGCACTATCATTATAGTTTTTTAACAAACATGGCAGCCGGTCGGCAATCGCTATTCCTTGTATTGTCAGCGGTCCACATTCTCTATATTCGGAGCCCTACAACGAAGGTTCTAGGGTTCCTCATCTGCAACCATTGTCGCGCATGATAGGAGTGCTCTCTCCCCAAAGATATATTATTTATATATAGATATATATATATATATATATATATATATATATATATTATATTATTATAATATATACAAAACTCAGACAACCAATTACAAAAAATATATAGCAACTGTGGAAGGTACTACAATCCGTACACCAAACATCGAGATTGTAAAACGGACATAAAAAACGAATACACAAAAAAATTCCAGTGAAATATATTCACAAACACTGGAAAAACCAGATACAATAAGACTGGAAAAAAAAAATATTAGGAACTCTCAATGACAAGTTACAATAATTATATTGCAATTGTTTGAGATAAAACAATCCGTGCAACCATCGAGATTGAGATTCTGCAATAGAATACAACCGAAATTTTAAAAAACCTGGAAAAACCAGATACATTAAAACCTGAAAATCAAAATATATGTAAGCCTCATGCTCAAGTTACAAAAATTATACGAGAAATGTTTAATAAACTACAATCCATATACCAAACATAAAAATTGTAATACGAACATTAAAATTGAATTCACAAAAAAATTCCAAAATAATGAAATCTGTTCACCAACACTGGGAAACCAGATATATTAAAAGCTCGAAAACAAAAAAGATGGGAAAGTCTCAATGACAACAATTACAATACTTATATTCCAACTCTTCAAGGTACTACAATCTGTATAATAACCATCGAGATTGTACAATGGAATACAACTGAAATTTTTTCAAACACTGGGAAAACCAGTGAAACAAAAATATACGTAAGCCTCAAGGACAACAGTTACAAAAATTATACAAGAACTGTTTAATAAACTACAATCCATACACTAAACAGAGATTGTAGAACGAACATTAAAATTAAATTCACGGAAAAATCCAAAAATAATGAAATCTGTTCACCAACACTGGGAAACCAGATACATCAAAAGCTGGAAAACAAAAAAATATGGAAGTCTCAATGACAAGTTACAATAATTAAATAGGAACTGTTCAAGATACAACAATCTGTATACCATACATAGGGAATGTAGAATGATCATCAAAGAGGAATTCACAAAAACATTCCAATACAATCGTGAATCATGTCACAACACTGGAAAAACCAGAAACCTAAAAAGCTGGAAAACAAAATATTTGAGTCTCAATAACAACAGTTACAATAATTATATAGGAACTGTTCAAGATACTACAATCCCTATACCAACCATACGGAATGTAGAATGAACATTAAATAGGAATTCACAAAAAAATTCCAATACAATCGTGAATCATGTTCACAAACACTGGAAAAACCAGATACATTAAAAGCTGGAAAAGCTAGAAAAGCTGGAACAGAAAAATATATGGAAGTCTCAATAAAAACAGTTACAATACTTTTATAGAAACTGTTCAAGGTACTACAATCCGTATACCAACCATAGGGAATGTAGAACGAAAATCAAATAGGAATTAAGAAGAAATTTCAAAACAATACTGAAATATGTTCACAAACACTGGAAAAACCAGATACATAAAAACCTGGAAAACAAAAATATATGGAAGTCTCAATGGCAACAGTTACAATAATTATATAGGAACTGTTCAAGGTACTAAAATCCGTATACCAACAATACGGAATGTAGAACGAACATTAAATAGGAATTCACAAAAAAATTCCAATACAATCGTGAATCATGTTCACAAACACTGGAAAACCAGATACATAAAAAGCTGGAAACAAAATAATATGGAAGTCTCAATGACAACAGTTACAATTATTATATAGAAACTGTTCAAGGTACTACAATCCGTACCAAAAATAGAGATTGTAGAACGAAAATCAAATAGGAATTCAGAAGAAATTTCAAAACAAATGTGAAATATGTTCACAAACTGGAAAAACGAGATACATAAAAAGCTGGAAAACAAGAATATATGGAAGTCTCAATGACAAGTTACAATAATTTATTGCAATTATTTACGTACAACAATCCGTATAACCATAGAGATTGTGCAATAGAATACAACTGAAATTTTTTCAAACACTGGGAAAACCAGAAACATTAAAACCTGAAAAAAAAAAAATATATGTAAGCCTCAAGGAAAAGTTACACACATTATACAAGAACTGTTTAATAAATTACAGTCCATACACCAAACAGAGACTGTAGAAGAAACATTAAAATTGAATTCACAAAAAAATTCCAAAATAATCAAATCTGTTCACCAACACTGGGAAACCAGATACATTAAAAGCTGGAAAACAAAAACATATGGAAGTCGCAATGACAACCGTTACAATAATTAAATAGGAACTGTTCAAGGTACTACAATCCGTATACCAACCATAGGGAATGTAGAACGAACATTAAATCGGAATTCACAAAAAAATCCAATACAATCGTGAATCATGTTCACAAACACTGGAAAAACCAGAAACCTAAAAAGCTGGAAAACAAAAATATTTGAGTCTCAATAACAACAGTTACAATAATTATATAGGACCTGTTCAACGTACTACAATCCGTATACCAACCATAGGAAATGTAGAATGAACATTAAACAGGAATTCAGAAAAAATTCCAATACAATCGTGAATCATCTTCACAAACACTGGAAAAACCAGATACATTAAAAGCTGGAAAAGCTAGAAAAGCTGGAACAGAAAAATATATGGAAGTCTCAATAAAAACAGTTACAATACTTTTATAGGAACTGTTCAAGGTACTACAATCCGTATACCAACCATAGGGAATGTAGAACGAAAATCAAATAGGAATTAAGAAGAAATTTCAAAACAATACTGAAATATGTTCACAAACACTGGAAAAACCCGATACATAAAACCTGGAAAACAAAATGGAAGTCTCAATGGCAACAGTTACAATAATTATATAGGAACTGTTCAAGGTACTGCAATCCATATACCAACAATACGGAATGTAGAACGAACATTAAATAGTTATTCACAAAAAAATTCCAATACAATCGTGAATCATGTTCACAAACACTGGAAAAACCAGATACATAAAAACCTGGAAAACAAAAATATATGGAAGTCTCAATGGCAACAGTTACAATAATTATATAGGAACTGTTCAAGATACTGCAATCCGTATACCAACAATACGGAATGTAGAACGAACATTAAATAGGAATTCACAAAAAAATTCCAATACAATCGTGAATCATGTTCACAAACACTGGAAAAACCAGATACATAAAAAGCTGGAAAACAAAAATATATGGAAGTCTCAATGACAACAGTTACAATTATTATATAGGAACTGTTCAAGGTACTACAATCCGTATACCAAAAATAGAGATTGTAGAACGAAAATCAAATAGGAATTCAGAAGAAATTTCAAAACAATTGTGAAATATGGTCACAAACACTGGAAAAACCAGATACATAAAAAGCTGGAAAACAAGAATATATGGAAGTCTCTATGACAACAGTTACAATTATTACATAGGAACTGTTCAAGGTACTACAATCCGTATACGAAAAATAGAGATTCTAGAACGAAAATCAAATCGGAATTCAGAAGAAATTTCAAAACAATACTGAAATATGTTCACAAACACTGGAAAAACCATAAATAAAAAGCTGGAAAACAAAATATATGTAAGTCTCAATGGCAACAGTTACAATAATTATATAGGAACTGTTCAAGATACTGCAATCCGTATACCAACAATACGGAATGTAGAACGAACATTAAATAGGAATTCACAAAAAAATTCCAATACAATCGTCAATCATGTTCACAAACACTGGAAAAACCAGATACATAAAAAGCTGGAAAACAAAAATATATGGAAGTCTCAATGACAACAGTTACAATTATTATATAGGAACTATTCAAGGTACTACAAACCGTATACCAAAAATAGAGATTGTAGAACGAAATTCAAATAGGAATTCAGAAGAAATTTCAAAACAATTGTGAAATATGTTCACAAACACTGGAAAAACCAGATACATAAAAAGCTGGAAAACAAGAATATATGGAAGTCTCAATGACGTTACAATAATTATATTGCAATTGTTTACGTACAACAATCCGTATAACCATAGAGATTGTGCAATAGAATACAACTGAAATTTTTTCAAACACTGGTAAAACCAGAAACATTAAAACCTGAAAAACAAAAATATATGTAAGCCTCAAGGAAAAGTTACACACATTATACAAGAACTGTTTAATAAATTACAGTCCATACACCATAGAGACTGTAGAAGAAACATTAAAATTGAATTCACAAAAAAATTCCAAAATAATCAAATCTGTTCACCAACACTGGGAAACCAGATACATTAAAAGCTGGAAAACAAAAACATATGGAAGTCTCAATGACAACCGTTACAATAATTAAATAGGAACTGTTCAAGGTACTACAATCCGTATACCAACCATAGGGAATGTAGAACGAACATTAAATCGGAATTCACAAAAAAATTCCAATACAATCGTGAATCATGTTCACAAACACTGGAAAAACCAGATACATAAAAAGCTGGAAAACAAAAATATATGGAAGTCTCAATGGCAACAGTTACAATAATTATATAGGAACTGTTCAAGATACTGCAATCCGTATACCAACAATACGGAATGTAGAACGAACATTAAATAGGAATTCACAAAAAAATTCCAATACAATCGTGAATCATGTTCACAAACGCTGGAAAAACCAGAAACCTAAAAAGCTAGAAAACAAAAATATTTGAGTCTCAATAACAACAGTTACAATAATTATATAGGACCTGTTCAAGGTACTACAATCCGTATACCAACCATAGGAAATGTAGAATGAACATTAAATAGGAATTCACAAAAAAATTCCAATACAATCGTGAATCATCTTCACAAACACTGGAAAAACCAGATACATTAAAAGCTGGAAAAGCTAGAAAAGCTGGAACAGAAAAATATATGGAAGTCTCAATAAAAACAGTTACATTACTTTTATAGGAACTGTTCAAGGTACTACAATCCGTATACCAACCATAGGGAATGTAGAACGAAAATCAAATAGGAATTAAGAAGAAATTTCAAAACAATACTGAAATATGTTCACAAACACTGGAAAAAACAGATACATAAAAACCTGGAAAACAAAAATTTATGGAAGTCTCAATGGCAACAGTTACAATAATTATATAGGAACTGTTCAAGATACTGCAATCCGTATACCAACAATACGGAATGTAGAACGAACATTAAATAGGAATTCACAAAAAAATTCCAATACAATCGTGAATCATGTTCACAAACACTGGAAAAACCAGATACATAAAAAGCTGGAAAACAAAAATATATGGAAGTCTCAATGACAACAGTTACAATTATTATATAGGAACTATTCAAGGTACTACAATCCGTATACCAAAAATAGAGATTGTAGAACGAAATTCAAATAGGAATTCAGAAGAAATTTCAAAACAATTGTGAAATATGTTCACAAACACTGGAAAAACCAGATACATAAAAAGCTGGAAAACAAGAATATAAGGAAGTCTCAATGACGTTACAATAATTATATTGCAATTGTTTACGTACAACAATCCGTATAACCATAGAGATTGTGCAATAGAATACAACTGAAATTTTTTCAAACACTGGTAAAACCAGAAACATTAAAACCTGAAAAACAAAAATATATGTAAGCCTCAAGGAAAAGTTACACACATTATACAAGAACTGTTTAATAAATTACAGTCCATACACCAAACAGAGACTGTAGAAGAAACATTAAAATTGAATTCACAAAAAAATTCCAAAATAATCAAATCTGTTCACCAACACTGGGAAACCAGATACATTAAAAGCTGGAAAACAAAAACATATGGAAGTCTCAATGACAACCGTTACAATAATTAAATAGGAACTGTTCAAGGTACTACAATCCGTATACCAACCATAGGGAATGTAGAACGAACATTAAATCGGAATTCACAAAAAAATTCCAATACAATCGTGAATCATGTTCACAAACACTGGAAAAACCAGATACATAAAAAGCTGGAAAACAAAAATATATGGAAGTCTCAATGGCAACAGTTACAATAATTATATAGGAACTGTTCAAGATACTGCAATCCGTATACCAACAATACGGAATGTAGAACGAACATTAAATAGGAATTCACAAAAAAATTCCAATACAATCGTGAATCATGTTCACAAACGCTGGAAAAACCAGAAACCTAAAAAGCTAGAAAACAAAAATATTTGAGTCTCAATAACAACAGTTACAATAATTATAGGACCTGTTCAAGGTACTACAATCCGTATACCAACCATAGGAAATGTAGAATGAACATTAAATAGGAATTCACAAAAAAATTCCAATACAATCGTGAATCATCTTCACAAACACTGGAAAAACCAGATACATTAAAAGCTGGAAAAGCTAGAAAAGCTGGAACAGAAAAATATATGGAAGTCTCAATAAAAACAGTTACATTACTTTTATAGGAACTGTTCAAGGTACTACAATCCGTATACCAACCATAGGGAATGTAGAACGAAAATCAAATAGGAATTAAGAAGAAATTTCAAAACAATACTGAAATATGTTCACAAACACTGGAAAAACCAGATACATAAAAACCTGGAAAACAAAAATATATGGAAGTCTCAATGGCAACAGTTACAATAATTATATAGGAACTGTTCAAGGTACTGCAATCCGTATACCAACAATACGGAATGTAGAACGAACATTAAATAGTTATTCACAAAAAAATTCCAATACAATCGTGAATCATGTTCACAAACACTGGAAAAACCAGATACATAAAAACCTGGAAAACAAAAATATATGGAAGTCTCAATGGCAACAGTTACAATAATTATATAGGAACTGTTCAAGATACTGCAATCCGTATACCAACAATACGGAATGTAGAACGAACATTAAATAGGAATTCACAAAAAAATTCCAATACAATCGTGAATCATGTTCACAAACACTGGAAAAACCAGATACATAAAAAGCTGGAAAACAAAAATATATGGAAGTCTCAATGACAACAGTTACAATAATTAAATAGGAACTGTTCAAGGTACTACAATCCGTATACCAACCATAGGGAATGTAGAACGAACATTAAATCGGAATTCACAAAAAAATTCCAATACAATCGTGAATCATGTTCACAAACACTGGAAAAACCAGATACATAAAAAGCTGGAAAACAAAAATATATGGAAGTCTCAATGGCAACAGTTACAATAATTATATAGGAACTGTTCAAGATACTGCAATCCGTATACCAACAATACGGAATGTAGAACGAACATTAAATAGGAATTCACAAAAAAATTCCAATACAATCGTGAATCATGTTCACAAACACTGGAAAAACCAGATACATAAAAAACTGGAAAACAAAAATATATGGAAGTCTCAATGACAACAGTTACAATTATTATATAGGAACTGTTCAAGGTACTACAATCCGTATACCAAAAATAGAGATTGTAGAACGAAAATCAAATAGGAATTCAGAATAAATTTCAAAACAATACTGAAATATGTTCACAAACACTGGAAAAACCAGATACATAAAAAGCTGGAAAACAAAAATATATGTAAGTCTCAATGGCAACAGTTACAATAATTATATAGGAACTGTTCAAGATACTGCAATCCGTATACCAACAATACGGAATGTAGAACGAACATTAAATAGGAATTCACAAAAAAATTCCAATACAAATGTGAATCATGTTCACAAACGCTGGAAAAACCAGAAACCTAAAAAGCTGGAAAACAAAAATATTTGAAAGTCTCAATAACAGCAGTTACAATAATTATATAGGACCTGTAACCTGTTCAAGGTACTACAATCCGTATACCAACCATAGGAAATGTAGAATGAACATTAAATAGGAATTCACAAAAAAATTACAATACAATCGTGAATCATGTTCACAAACACTGGAAAAACCAGATACATAAAAAGCTGGAAAACAAAAATATATGGAAGTCTCAATGACAACAGTTACAATTATTATATAGGAACTGTTCAAGGTACTACAATCCGTATACCAAAAATAGAGATTGTAGAACGAAAATCAAATAGGAATTCAGAAGAAATTTCAAAACAATTGTGAAATATGTTCACAAACACTGGAAAAACCAGATACATAAAAAGCTGGAAAACAAGAATATATGGAAGTCTCAATGACAAGTTACAATAATTATATTGCAATTGTTTACGTACAACAATCCGTATAACCATAGAGATTGTGCAATAGAATAGAACTGAAATTTTTTCAAACACTGGGAAAACCAGAAACATTAAAACCTGAAAAACAAAAATATATGTAAGCCTCAAGGACAAGTTACACACATTATACAAGAACTGTTTAATAAATTACAGTCCATACACCAAACAGAGATTGTAGAAGAAACATTAAAATTGAATTCACAAAAATATTCCAAAATAATCAAATCTGTTCACCAACACTGGGAAACCAGATACATTAAAAGCTGGAAAACAAAAACATATGGAAGTCTCAATGACAACCGTTACAATAATTAAATAGGAACTGTTCAAGGTACTACAATCCGTATACCAACCATAGGGAATGTAGAACGAACATTAAATCGGAATTCACAAAAAAATCCAATACAATCGTGAATCATGTTCACAAACACTGGAAAAAACCAGAAACCTAAAAAGCTGGAAAACAAAAATATTGAGTCTCAATAACAACAGTTACAATAATTATATAGGACCTGTTCAAGGTACTACAATCCGTATACCAACCATAGGAAATGTAGAATGAACATTAAATAGGAATTCACAAAAAAATTCCAATACAATCGTGAATCATGTTCACAAACACTGGAAAAAACAGATACATTAAAAGCTGGAAAAGCTAGAAAAGCTGGAACAGAAAAATATATGGAAGTCTCAATAAAAACAGTTACAATACTTTTATAGGAACTGTTCAAGGTACTACAATCCGTATACCAACCATAGGGAATGTTGAACGAAAATCAAATAGGAATTCAGAAGAAATTTCAAAACAATACTGAAATATATATGTTCACAAACACTGGAAAAACCAGATACATAAAAACCTGGAAAACAAAAATATATGGAAGTCTCAATGGGAACAGTTACAATAATTATATAGGAACTGTTCAAGGTACTGCAATCCGTATACCAACAATACGGAATGTAGAACGAACATTAAATAGGAATTCACAAAAAAATTCCAATACAATCGTGAATCATGTTCACAAACACTGGAAAAAACAGATACATTAAAAGCTGGAAAACAAAAATATATGGAAGTCTCAATGACAAGTTACAATTATTATATAGGAACTGTTCAAGGTACTACAATCCGTATACCAAAAATAGAGATTGTAGAACGAAAATCAAATAGGAATTCAGAAGAAATTTCAAAACAATTGTGAAATATGTTCACAAACACTGGAAAAACCAGATACATAAAAAGCTGGAAAACAAAAATATATGTGTCTCAATGACAACAGTTACAATTATTATATAGGAACTGTTCAAGGTACTACAATCCGTATACCAAAAATAGAGATTGTAGAACGAAAATCAAATAGGAGTTCAGAAGAAATTTCAAAACAATTGTGAAATATGTTCACAAACACTGGAAAAACCAGATACATAAAAAGCTGGAAAACAAAAATATATGGAAGTCGCAATGGCAACAGTTACAATAATTATATAGGAACTGTTCAAGGTACTACAATCAGTATACCAACAATACGGAATGTAGAACGAACATTAAATAGTAATTCACAAAAAAATTCCAATACAATCGTGAATCATGTTCACAAACACTGGAAAAACCAGATACATTAAATGCTGGAAAACAAAAATATATGGAAGTCTCAATTACAACAGTTACAATTATTATATAGGAACTGTTCAAGGTACTACAATCCGTATACCAAAAATAGAGATTGTAGAACGAAAATCAAATAGGAATTCAGAAGAAATTTCAAAACAATTGTGAAATATATTCACAAACACTGGAAAAACCAGATACATTAAAAGCTTGAAAAGCTAGAAAAGCTGGAACAGAAAAATATATGGAAGTCTCAATAAAAACAGTTACAATACTTATATAGGAACTGTTCAAGGTACTACAATCCGTATACCAATCATATTGTAGAACGAACACCAAATAGGAATTCACAAAAAAATTCAAAAACAAGTGAATCATGTTCACAAACACTGGAAAAACCAGATACATCAAAAGCTGGAAAACAAAAATATATGGAAGTCTCAATAACAACAGTTACAATAATTATAGAGGAACTGTTCGAGGTACTACAATCCGTATCCCAAACATAGGGAATGTAGAATGATCACAAAGAGGAATTCACAAAAAAAATCCAATAAAATCGTGAATCATGTTCACAAACACTGGAAAAACCAGATACATAAAAAGCTGGAAAACAAAAATATATGGAAGTCTCAATGGCAACAGTTACAATAATTATATAGGAACTGTTCAAGGTACTACAATCTGTATACCAACAATACGGAATGTAGAACGAACATTAAATAGGAATTCACAAAAAAATTCCAATACAACCGTGAATCATGTTCACAAACACTGGAAAAACCAGATACATGAAAAGCTGAAAAACAAAAATATATGGAAGTCTCTATGACAACAGTTACAATTATTATATAGGAACTGTTCAAGGTACTACAATCCGTATACCAAAAATAGAGATTGTAGAACGAAAATCAAATAGGAATTCAGAAGAAATTTCAAAACAATACTGAAATATGTTCACAAACACTGGAAAAACCAGATACATAAAAAGCTGGAAAACAAAAATATATGTAAGTCTCAATGGCAACAGTTACAATAATTATATAGGAACTGTTCAAGATACTGCAATCCGTATACCAACAATACGGAATGTAGAACGAACATTAAATAGGAATTCACAAAAAAATTCCAATACAAATGTGAATCATGTTCACAAACGCTGGAAAAACCAGAAACCTAAAAAGCTGGAAAACAAAAATATTTGAAAGTCTCAATAACAACAGTTACAATAATTATATAGGACCTGTAACCTGTTCAAGGTACTACAATCCGTATACCAACCATAGGAAATGTAGAATGAACATTAAATAGGAATTCACAAAAAAATTCCAATAGAATCGTGAATCATGTTCACAAACACTGGAAAAACCAGATACATTAAAAGCTGGAAAAGCTAGAAAAGCTGGAACAGAAAAATATATGGAAGTCTCAATAAAAACAGTTACAATACTTTTATAGAAACTGTTCAAGGTACTACAATCCGTATACCAACCATAGGGAATGTAGGACGAAAATCAAATAGGAATTCAGAAGAAATTTCAAAACAATACTGAAATATATTCACAAACACTGGAAAAACCAGATACATAAAAACCTGGAAAACAAAAATATATGGAAGTCTCAATGGCAACAGTTACAATAATTATATAGGAACTGTTCAAGGTACTACAATCTGTATACCAACAATACGGAATGTAAAACGAACATTAAATAGGAATTCACAAAAAAATTCCAATACAACCGTGAATCATGTTCACAAACACTGGAAAAACCAGATACATGAAAAGCTGGAAAACAAAAATATATGGAAGTCTCTATGACAAACAGTTACAATTATATATAGAACCTGTTCAAGGTACTACAATCCGTATACCAACAATACAGAATGTAGAACGAACATTAAATAGGAATTCACAAAAAAATTACAATACAATCGTGAATCATATTCACAAACACTGGAACAACCAAATACATTAAAAGCTGGAAAACAAAAATATATGGAAGTCTCAATGACAACAGTTACAATTATTATATAGGAACTGTTCAAGGTACTACAATCCGTATCCAAAAATAGAGATTGTAGAACGAAAATCAAATAGGAATTCAGAGGAAATTTCAAAACAATACTGAAATATGTTCACAAACACTGGAAAAACCAGATACATAAAAAGCTGGAAAACAAAAATATATGTAAGTCTCAATGGCAACAGTTACAATAATTATATAGGAACTATTCAAGAAACTGCAATCCGTATACCAACAATACGGAATGTAGAACGAACATTAAATAGGAATTCACAAAAAAATTCCAATACAATCGTGAATCATGTTCACAAACGCTGGAAAAGCCAGAAACCTAAAAAGCTGGAAACAAAAAATATTGAAAGTCTCAATAAACAGCAGTTACAATAATTATATAGGACCTGTAACCTGTTCAAGGTACTACAATCCGTATACCAACCATAGGAAATGTAGAATGAACATTAAATAGGAATTCACAAAAAAAATTACAATACAATCGTGATCATGTTCACAAACACTGGAAAAACCAGATACATAAAAAGCTGGAAAACAAAAATATATGGAAGTCTCAATGACAACAGTTACAATTATTATATAGGAACTGTTCAAGGTACTACAATCCGTATACCAAAAATAGAGATTGTAGAACGAAAATCAAATAGGAATTCAGAAGAAATTTCAAAACAATTGTGAAATATGTTCACAAACACTGGAAAAACCAGATACATAAAAAGCTGGAAAACAAGAATATATGGAAGTCTCAATGACAAGTTACAATAATTATATTGCAATTGTTTACGTACAACAATCCGTATAACCATAGAGATAGATTGTGCAATAGAATAGAACTGAAATTTTTTCAAACACTGGGAAAACCAGAAACATTAAAACCTGAAAAACAAAAATATATGTAAGCCTCAAGGACAAGTTACACACATTATACAAGAACTGTTTAATAAATTACAGTCCATACACCAGAGACTGTAGAAGAAACATTAAAATTGAATTGACAAATAATTCCAAAATAATCAAATCTGTTCACCAACACTGGGAAACTAGATACATTAAAAGCTGGAAAACAAAAACATATGGAAGTCTCAATGACAACCGTTACAATAATTAAATAGGAACTGTTCAAGGTACTACAATCCGTATACCAACCATAGGGAATGTAGAACGAACATTAAATCGGAATTCACAAAAATCCAATACAATCGTGAATCATGTTCACAAACACTGGAAAAACCAGAAACCTAAAAAGCTGGAAAACAAAAATATTTGAGTCTCAATAACAACAGTTACAATAATTATATAGGACCTGTTCAACGTACTACAATCCGTATACCAACCATAGGAAATGTAGAATGAACATTAAATAGGAATTCACAAAAAAATTCCAATACAATCGTGAATCATCTTCACAAACACTGGAAAAACCAGATACATTAAAAGCTGGAAAAGCTAGAAAAGCTGGAACAGAAAAATATATGGAAGTCTCAATAAAAACAGTTACATTACTTTTATAGGAACTGTTCAAGGTACTACAATCCGTATACCAACCATAGGGAATGTAGAACGAAAATCAAATAGGAATTAAGAAGAAATTTCAAAACAATACTGAAATATGTTCACAAACACTGGAAAAACCAGATACATAAAAACCTGGAAAACAAAAATTTATGGAAGTCTCAATGGCAACAGTTACAATAATTATATAGGAACTGTTCAAGATACTGCAATCCGTATACCAACAATACGGAATGTAGAACGAACATTAAATAGGAATTCACAAAAAAATTCCAATACAATCGTGAATCATGTTCACAAACACTGGAAAAACCAGATACATGAAAAGCTGGAAAACAAAAATATATGGAAGTCTCAATGACAACAGTTACAATTATTATATAGGAACTGTTCAAGGTACTTCAATCCGTATAACAAAAATAGAGATTGTAGAACGAAAATCAAATAGGAATTCAGAAGAAATTTCAAAACAATGTGAAATATGTTCACAAACACTGGAAAAACCAGATACATAAAAAGCTGGAAAACAAAAAATATATGTGTCTCAATGACAACAGTTACAATTATTATATAGGAACTGTTCAAGGTACTACAATCCGTATACCAAAAATAGAGATTTGTAGAACGAAAATCAAATAGGAGTTCAGAAGAAATTTCAAAACAATTGTGAATATGTTCACAAACACTGAAAAACCATACATAATAAAGCTGGAAAAACAAAAATATATGTAAGTCTCAATGCAACAGTTACAATAATTATATAGGAACTGTTCAAGATACTGCAATCCGTATACCAACATACGGAATGTAGAACGACATTAAATAGGAATTCACAAAAAAATTCCAATACAAATGTGAATCATGTTCACAAACGCTGGAAAAACCAGAACCTAAAAAGCTGGAAAACAAAAATATTTGAAAGTCTCAATAACAACAGTTACAATAATTATATAGGACCCTGTAACCTGTTAAGTACTACAATCCGTATACCAACCATAGGAAATGTAGAATGAACATTAAATAGGAATTCACAAAAAAATTCCAATAGAATCGTGAATCATGTTCACAACACTGAAAAACCAGATACATTAAAAGCTGGAAAAGCTAGAAAAGCTGGAACAGAAAAATATATGGAAGTCTCAATAAAAAAGTTTACAATACTTTTATAGAAACTGTTCAAGGTACTACAATCCGTATACCAACCATAGGGAATGTAGGACGAAAATCAAATAGGAATTCAGAAGAAATTTCAAAACAATACTGAAATATATTCACAAACACTGGAAAAACCAGATACATAAAAACCTGGAAAACAAAAATATATGGAAGTCTCAATGGCAACAGTTACAATAATTATATAGGAACTGTTCAAGGTACTACAATCTGTATACCAACAATACGGAATGTAAAACGAACATTAAATAGGAATTCACAAAAAAATTCCAATACAACCGTGAATCATGTTCACAAACACTGGAAAAACCAGATACATGAAAAGCTGGAAAACAAAAATATATGGAAGTCTCTATGACAACAGTTACAATTATTATATAGGAACTGTTCAAGGTACTACAATCCGTATACCAACAATACAGAATGTAGAACGAACATTAAATAGGAATTCACAAAAAAATTACAATACAATCGTGAATCATATTCACAAACACTGGAACAACCAAATACATTAAAAGCTGGAAAACAAAAATATATGGAAGTCTCAATGACAACAGTTACAATTATTATATAGGAACTGTTCAAGGTACTACAATCCGTATCCAAAAATAGAGATTGTAGAACGAAATCAAATAGGAATTCAGAGAAATTTCAAACAATACTGAAATATGTTCACAAACACTGGAAAAACCAGATACATAAAAGCTGGAAAACAAAAATATATGTAAGTCTCAATGGCAACGTTACAATAATTATAGGAACTATCAAGAAACTGCAATCCGTATACCAACAATACGGAATGTAGAACGAACATTAAATGAGGAATTCACAAAAATTCCAATACATCGTGAATCATGTTCACAAACGCTGGAAAGCCAGAAAACCTAAAAAGCTGGAAAACAAAATATTTGAAAGTCTCAATAACAGCAGTTACAATAATTATATAGGACCTGTAACCTGTTCAAGGTACTACAATCCGTATACCAACCATAGGAAATGTAGAATGAACATTAAATAGGAATTCACAAAAAAATACAATACAATCGTGAATCATGTTCACAAACACTGGAAAAACCAGATACATAAAAAGCTGGAAAACAAAAATATATGGAAGTCTCAATGACAACAGTTACAATTATTATATAGGAACTGTTCAAGGTACTACAATCCGTATACCAAAAATAGAGATTGTAGAACGAAAATCAAATAGGAATTCAGAAGAAATTTCAAAACAATTGTGAAATATGTTCACAAACACTGGAAAAACCAGATACATAAAAAGCTGGAAAACAAGAATATATGGAAGTCTCAATGACAAGTTACAATAATTATATTGCAATTGTTTACGTACAACAATCCGTGTAACCAT
>JAJOZX010020767.1:0-32885 GCA_023014485.1 Bathynomus jamesi
TAATGAAAAAGTCAATTTTTCCATGTTTTAAGATGCAGTTTTCATAGAATCTTTAATGTAGCCCTAAAATATTGTAAAAGTGAATCAAATTCATGAAATGATATATAACAACATTAAATACTATGCAAATTTTAGCTTAAAATCGCATCATTTAGTCTATTTTTACATTTAGAAATGAAAATGGGACTATAAATTAGGATGTATACGGTTGAATTTTTTTCAAATATATAACTGGAATTAGTAATTTTTGGCTGAAATATGCTTTAGTTTATTGTTTTGTACAACATATTGCGAAAACTAGTCAAAAATCGTTAAAAATTTTCAATAAAATTAGATCCTAATGAAATGAAAATTTTGTACCAAAAAGTGATTTTTCCGTGTTTTGAGTACTTTTTGTGGATTTTTCTTTTCATGAAACATGAACTTATCTTTTTCAATATTTTTCAATTCTATACTAAATATATTTAGGTCGGAGAGGGCGCAAAACAATTTAACTTTAAGATCACATGGCTCTAAATCTTACGCGTATCGCGTCCACCTCAATCCACTCTCAAAGCCTATTCAGTATTACCAACCCTACCCATTTTAAACAATTAGTTTCATAATTATTAGTAAATGATTTACATTAAACATTATCTTATTTAATTAAACAAAATTTAATATTCTTAACTAAGCATTACTACACTGTTTTCAACAATATAATGTCAAAGTAATTCAAAAGTCGACGTAAAATTTCACTGAAATTGTAGCTTAAAAATCACATCATTTAGCCTATTTTTAGGTTTAAAAATGAAAATTTGACTATAAATTAGGCTCTATACGGTTGAATTTTGTTCAAAATATTTAACTGGAATTAGCAATTTTTGGCTATAATATGCTTTAGTTTATGATTTTGTACAATATATACCGAAAACTAGACAAAAATCGTCCAAAAATGTCACTAAAATTTGATTCTAATGAAATGAAAATTTTGTACCAAAAAGTGATTTTCTCCGTGTTTTGAGCACTTTTTGTGCATTTTTCTTTTCATGAAACATGAACTTATCTTTTTCAATATTTTTCAATTCTATACTAAATATATTTAGGTCGGAGAGGGCGCAAAACAATTTAACTTTAAGATCACATGGCTCTAAATCTTACGCGTATCGCGTCCACCTCAATCCACTCTCAAAGCCTATTCAGTATTACCAACCCTACCCATTTTAAACAATTAGTTTCATAATTATTAGTAAATGATTTACATTAAACATTATCTTATTTAATTAAACAAAATTTAATATTCTTAACTAAGCATTACTACACTGTTTTCAACAATATAATGCCAAAGTAATTCAAAAGTCGACGTAAAATTTCACTGAAATTGTAGCTTAAAAATCGCATCATTTAGCCTATTTTTAGGTTTAAAAATGAAAATTTGACTATAAATTAGGCTCTATACAGTTGAATTTTTTTCAAAATATTTAACTAGAATTAGTAATTTTTGGCTATAATATGCTTCAGTTTATAGTTTTGTACAATATATATCGAAAACTAGACAAAAATCGTCAAAACATTTCACTAAAATTCGATCCTAATGAAATGAAAATTTTGTACCTAAAAGTGATTTTCTCCGTGTTTTGAGCACTTTTTGTGCATTTTTATTATGATAAAACATGAACTTATCTTTCTCAATATTTTTCATTCGAATAAGAAACTATTGATAAAAAACTGCTTTATCTTACTGTTTTCAACAATATAATGCCAAAGTAATTCAAAAGTCGACGTAAAATTTAAATGAAATGTCGATCATAGTAAGGTCAAAAATTAATGGAAAAAGTCGATTTTTTCCATGTTTTAAGATCCAGTTTTCATAGAATCTTTAATGTAGCCCTAAAATATTGTAAAAGTGAATCAAATTCATGAAATGATATATAACAACATTAAATACTATGCAAATTTTAGCTTAAAATCGCATCATTTAGTCTATTTTTACATTTAGAAATGAAAATGGGACTATAAATTAGGATGTATACGGTTGAATTTTTTTCAAAATATATACTGGAATTAGTAATTTTTGGCTGAAATATGCTTTAGTTTATTGTTTTGTACAACATATTGCGAAAACTAGTCAAAAATCGTTAAAAATTTTCAATAAAATTAGTTCCTAATGAAATGAAAATTTTGTACCAAAAAGTGATTTTCTCCGTGTTTTGAGCACTTTTTGTGGATTTTTCTTTTCATGAAACATGAACTTATCTTTTTCAATATTTTTCAATTCTATACTAAATATATTTAGGTCGGAGAGGGCGCAAAACAATTTAACTTTAAGATCACATGGCTCTAAATCTTACGCGTATCGCGTCCACCTCAATCCACTCTCAAAGCCTATTCAGTATTACCAACCCTACCCATTTTAAACAATTAGTTTCATAATTATTAGTAAATGATTTACATTAAACATTATCTTATTTAATTAAACAAAATTTAATATTCTTAACTAAGCATTACTACACTGTTTTCAACAATATAATGTCAAAGTAATTCAAAAGTCGACGTAAAATTTCACTGAAATTGTAGCTTAAAAATCGCATCATTTAGCCTATTTTTAGGTTTAAAAATGAAAATTTGACTATAAATTAGGCTCTATACGGTTGAATTTTGTTCAAAATATTTAACTGGAATTAGCAATTTTTGGCTATAATATGCTTTAGTTTATGATTTTGTACAATATATACCGAAAACTAGACAAAAATCGTCCAAAAATGTCACTAAAATTTGATTCTAATGAAATGAAAATTTTGTACCAAAAAGTGATTTTCTCCGTGTTTTGAGCACTTTTTGTGCATTTTTCTTTTCATGAAACATGAACTTATCTTTTTCAATATTTTTCAATTCTATACTAAATATATTTAGGTCGGAGAGGGCGCAAAACAATTTAACTTTAAGATCACATGGCTCTAAATCTTACGCGTATCGCGTCCACCTCAATCCACTCTCAAAGCCTATTCAGTATTACCAACCCACAGCTGGGCAATAAATACATTGAATGTATTTAAATACTAAATACTAAATACATGGGAGAAATGTATTTAAATACTAAATACTAAATACATTTTACGAATGTATTTAGATACTAAATACAAAATACATCAATTGTATTTAAATACATTTGTAAATACATTTTAAATACATACAAATTTTAACATATGCATTCACTAATTCATGAGTAACAACAATATAAAATGTTTGATAAAGGATAAAGAAATAGTACAATCTAATTTCCGATTATATATTTCCCTTTTTAGAACAAAACAAAAACAAAAGAACTTAGAACTTATGATGTTCAACCAGTGACATATTATACTCATTATATCATTGCAAAATGAGTAACAATTAATGAGTAGATGAGACATAAATGTAAACATAAGACGTAAACATAAACATAAGGCACCTTACGAATTCTCTTTTATTTCACGGTTGCTTCGGTTCAAAACCAATATTTCAAAAGTTTTGTCTGAAAGAGAGTTTCTTTTGGGAGTTTACACAGCAAGCAGGTGCACTTTACCTTATTACCGTCGTTAGATTTAATTTTAAAGTATTTTCCATCAAACAGAGGGTGCACTAAATTGTTATCTGCAGATATATCACTGTTTGATTCACCGGATTTGCTTGTTGAAGCCATGACACGCACACGATAAAGAAATCAACCGCTTTCGACTAAGAGTGGCACACAACTGATTGAACTGACACGTTGAAACATGAACCATGCTGTACTACACTGTCGACGCGTCGTACTGTGCTAGTACAGAACGTGTATTAAACCAGTAAAAGTATTTACATTTTTATATTTTGAGTATTTAAATACATTGTATTTAAATACACATTAAAGTATTTAAATACTATATTTAAATACATGAAAAACAATGTATTTATAAATACAGTTCTAAATACACAAATATATTTAAATATGTATTTAAATACAAATGTATTTAAGTACTGCCCAGCTCTGTACCAACCCTACCCATTTTAAACAATTAGTTTCATAATTATTAGTAAATGATTTACATTAAACATTATCTTATTTAATTAAACAAAATTTAATATTCTTAACTAAGCATTACTACACTGTTTTCAACAATATAATGCCAAAGTAATTCAAAAGTCGACGTAAAATTTCACTGAAATTGTAGCTTAAAAATCGCATCATTTAGCCTATTTTTAGGTTTAAAAATGAAAATTTGACTATAAATTAGGCTCTATACGGTTGAATTTTGTTCAAAATATTTAACTGGAATTAGCAATTTTTGGCTATAATATGCTTTAGTTTATGATTTTGTACAATATATACCGAAAACTAGACAAAAATCGTCCAAAAATGTCACTAAAATTTGATTCTAATGAAATGAAAATTTTGTACCAAAAAGTGATTTTCTCCGTGTTTTGAGCACTTTTTGTGCATTTTTCTTCTGTTAAAACATCAACTTATCTTTTTCAATATTTTTCATTCGAATAAGAAACTGTTGATAAAAAACTACTTTATCTTACTGTTTTCAACTATATAATGCCAAAGTAATTCAAAAATCGACGTAAAATTTCATTGAAATGTCGATCATAGTTAGGCAAAAAATTAATGAAAAAAGTCGATTTTTTCATGTTTTAAGATCCAATTTTTAGACAATCTTTTTGTAGCCCTAAAATATTGTAAAAGTGAATGAAATTCATGAAATGATATATACCAATAGTAAATACTATGCAAATTGTAGCTTAAAAATCGCATCATTTAACCTATTTTTAGATTTAAAAATGAAAATTTGACTATAAATTAGGATCTATACGGTTGAATTTTTTTCAAAATATTTAACTAGAATTAGTAATTTTTGGCTATAATATGCTTCACTTTATAGTTTTGTACAATATATATCGAAAACTAGACAAAAATCGTCAAAACATTTCACTAAAATTCGATCCTAATGAAATGAAAATTTTGTACGAAAAAGTGATTTTCTCCGTGTTTTGAGCACTTTTTGTGCATTTTTCTTATGATAAAACATGAACTTATCTTTCTCAATATTTTTCATTCGAATAAGAAACTATTGATAAAAAACTGCTTTATCTTACTGTTTTCAACAATATAATGCCAAAGTAATTCAAAATTCGACGTAAAATTTAAATGAAATGTCGATCATAGTAAGGCCAAAAATTAATGGAAAAAGTCGATTTTTTCCATGTTTTAAGATGCAGTTTTCATAGAATCTTTAATGTAGCCCTAAAATATTGTAAAAGTGGATCAAATTCATGAAATGATATATACCAACATTAAATACTATGCAAATTTTAGCTTAAAAATCGCATCATTTAGTCTATTTTTACATTTAGAAATGAAAATGGGACTATAAATTAGGATGTATACGGTTGAATTTTTTTCAAAATATATAACTGGAATTAGTAATTTTTGGCTGAAATATGTTTTAGTTTATTGTTTTGTACAACATATTGCGAAAACTAGTCAAAAATCGTTAAAAATTTTCAGTAAAATTAGTTCCTAATGAAATGAAAATTTTGTACCAAAAAGTGATTTTCTCCGTGTTTTGAGCACTTTTTGTGCATTTTTTTTTTCATGAAACATGAACTTATCTTTTTCAATATTTTTCAATTCTATACTAAATATATTTAGGTTGGAGAGGGCGCAAAACAATTTAACTTTAAGATCACATGGCTCTAAATCTTACGCGTATCGCGTCCACCTCAAGACTGAAAACCGTTATAGGGTAGTCCACTCTCAAAGCCTCTTCAGTATTACCAACCCTACCCATTTTAAACAATTAGTTTCATAATTATTAGTAAATGATTTACATTAAACATTATCTTATTTAATTAAACAAAATTTAATATTCTTAACTAAGCATTACTACACTGTTTTCAACAATATAATGCCAAAGTAATTCAAAAGTCGACGTAAAATTTCACTGAAATTGTAGCTTAAAAATCGCATCATTTAGCCTATTTTTAGGTTTAAAAATGAAAATTTGACTATAAATTATGCTCTATACGGTTGAATTTTTTTCAAAATATTTAACTAGAATTAGTAATTTTTGGCTATAATATGCTTCAGTTTATAGTTTTGTACAATATATATCGAAAACTAGACAAAAATCGTCAAAACATTTCACTAAAATTCGATCCTAATGAAATGAAAATTTTGTACCTAAAAGTGATTTTCTCCGTGTTTTGAGCACTTTTTGTGCATTTTTATTATGACAAAACATGAACTTATATTTCTCAATATTTTTCATTCGAATAAGAAACTATTGATAAAAAACTGCTTTATCTTACTGTTTTCAACAATATAATGCCAAAGTAATTCAAAAGTCGACGTAAAATTTCACTGAAATGTCGATCATAGTATGGCAAAAAAAAATGGAAAAAGTCGATTTTCTCCATGTTTTAAGATCCAATTTTTAGACAATCTTTAATGTACCCCTAAAATATTGTAAAAGTGAATGAAATTCATGAAACGATATATACCAACATTAAATAATATGCAAATTTTAGCTTAAAAATCGCATCATTTACCCTACAGTATTTTTAGATTTAGAAATGAAAATGGGTCTATAAATTAGGATCTATACGGTTGAATTTTTTTCAAAATATTTAACTGGAATTAGTAATTTTTGGTTATAATATGCTTTAGTTTAAAGTTTTGTACAATATATATCGAAAACTAGACAAAAATCGTCAAAACATTTCACTAAAATTCGATCCTAATGAAATGAAAATTTTGTACCAAAAAGTGATTTTCTCCGTGTTTTGAGCACTTTTTGTGCATTTTTTTTTTCATGAAACATGAACTTATCTTTTTCAATATTTTTCAATTCTATACTAAATATATTTAGGTCGGAGAGGGCGCAAAACAATTTAACTTTAAGATCACATGGCTCTAAATCTTACGCGTATCGCGTCCACCTCAAGACTGAAAACCGTTATAGGGTAGTCCACTCTCAAAGCCTATTCAGTATTACCAACCCTACCCATTTTAAACAATTAGTTTCATAATTATTAGTAAATGATTTACATTAAACATTATCTTATTTAATTAAACAAAATTTAATATTCTTAACTAAGCATTACTACACTGTTTTCAACAATATAATTCCAAAGTAATTCAAAAGTCGACGTAAAATTTCACTGAAATTGTAGCTTAAAAATCGCATCATGTAGCCTATTTTTAGGTTTAAAAATGAAAATGTGACTATAAATTAGGCTCTATACGGTTGAATTTTTTTCAAAATATTTAACTAGAATTAGTAATTTTTGGCTATACTATGCTTCAGTTTATAGTTTTGTACAATATATATCGAAAACTAGACAAAAATCGTCAAAACATTTCACTAAAATTCGATCCTAATGAAATGAAAATTTTGTACCTAAAAGTGATTTTCTCCGTGTTTTGAGCACTTTTTGTGCATTTTTATTATGATAAAACATGAACTTATCTTTCTCAATATTTTTCATTCGTATAAGAAACTATTGATAAAAAACTGCTTTATCTTACTGTTTTCAACAATATAATTCCAAAGTAATTCAAAAGTCGACGTAAAATTTAAATGAAATGTCGATCATAGTAAGGCCAAAAATTAATGGAAAAAGTCAATTTTTTCCATGTTTTAAGATGCAGTTTTCATAGAATCTTTAATGTAGCCCTAAAATATTGTAAAAGTGAATCAAATTCATGAAATGATATATAACAACATTAAATACTATGCAAATTTTAGCTTAAAATCGCATCATTTAGTCTATTTTTACATTTAGAAATGAAAATGGGACTATAAATTAGGATGTATACGGTTGAATTTTTTTCAAAATATATAACTGGAATTAGTAATTTTTGGCTGAAATATGCTTTAGTTTATTGTTTTGTACAACATATTGCGAAAACTAGTCAAAAATCGTTAAAAATTTTCAATAAAATTAGATCCTAATGAAATGAAAATTTTGTACCAAAAAGTGATTTTTCCGTGTTTTGAGTACTTTTTGTGGATTTTTCTTTTCATGAAACATGAACTTATCTTTTTCAATATTTTTCAATTCTATACTAAATATATTTAGGTCGGAGAGGGCGCAAAACAATTTAACTTTAAGATCACATGGCTCTAAATCTTACGCGTATCGCGTCCACCTCAATCCACTCTCAAAGCCTATTC
Organism: Bathynomus jamesi; assembly: GCA_023014485.1. Lineage (NCBI taxonomy): Eukaryota > Metazoa > Arthropoda > Malacostraca > Isopoda > Cirolanidae > Bathynomus > Bathynomus jamesi. Next base: position 8,181 of record JAJOZX010020767.1, read on the forward strand.
AGTATTACCAACCCTACCCATTTTAAACAATTAGTTTCATAATTATTAGTAAATGATTTACATTAAACATTATCTTATTTAATTAAACAAAATTTAATATTCTTAACTAAGCATTACTACACTGTTTTCAACAATATAATGTCAAAGTAATTCAAAAGTCGACGTAAAATTTCACTGAAATTGTAGCTTAAAAATCACATCATTTAGCCTATTTTTAGGTTTAAAAATGAAAATTTGACTATAAATTAGGCTCTATACGGTTGAATTTTGTTCAAAATATTTAACTGGAATTAGCAATTTTTGGCTATAATATGCTTTAGTTTATGATTTTGTACAATATATACCGAAAACTAGACAAAAATCGTCCAAAAATGTCACTAAAATTTGATTCTAATGAAATGAAAATTTTGTACCAAAAAGTGATTTTCTCCGTGTTTTGAGCACTTTTTGTGCATTTTTCTTTTCATGAAACATGAACTTATCTTTTTCAATATTTTTCAATTCTATACTAAATATATTTAGGTCGGAGAGGGCGCAAAACAATTTAACTTTAAGATCACATGGCTCTAAATCTTACGCGTATCGCGTCCACCTCAATCCACTCTCAAAGCCTATTCAGTATTACCAACCCTACCCATTTTAAACAATTAGTTTCATAATTATTAGTAAATGATTTACATTAAACATTATCTTATTTAATTAAACAAAATTTAATATTCTTAACTAAGCATTACTACACTGTTTTCAACAATATAATGCCAAAGTAATTCAAAAGTCGACGTAAAATTTCACTGAAATTGTAGCTTAAAAATCGCATCATTTAGCCTATTTTTAGGTTTAAAAATGAAAATTTGACTATAAATTAGGCTCTATACAGTTGAATTTTTTTCAAAATATTTAACTAGAATTAGTAATTTTTGGCTATAATATGCTTCAGTTTATAGTTTTGTACAATATATATCGAAAACTAGACAAAAATCGTCAAAACATTTCACTAAAATTCGATCCTAATGAAATGAAAATTTTGTACCTAAAAGTGATTTTCTCCGTGTTTTGAGCACTTTTTGTGCATTTTTATTATGATAAAACATGAACTTATCTTTCTCAATATTTTTCATTCGAATAAGAAACTATTGATAAAAAACTGCTTTATCTTACTGTTTTCAACAATATAATGCCAAAGTAATTCAAAAGTCGACGTAAAATTTAAATGAAATGTCGATCATAGTAAGGTCAAAAATTAATGGAAAAAGTCGATTTTTTCCATGTTTTAAGATCCAGTTTTCATAGAATCTTTAATGTAGCCCTAAAATATTGTAAAAGTGAATCAAATTCATGAAATGATATATAACAACATTAAATACTATGCAAATTTTAGCTTAAAATCGCATCATTTAGTCTATTTTTACATTTAGAAATGAAAATGGGACTATAAATTAGGATGTATACGGTTGAATTTTTTTCAAAATATATAACTGGAATTAGTAATTTTTGGCTGAAATATGCTTTAGTTTATTGTTTTGTACAACATATTGCGAAAACTAGTCAAAAATCGTTAAAAATTTTCAATAAAATTAGTTCCTAATGAAATGAAAATTTTGTACCAAAAAGTGATTTTCTCCGTGTTTTGAGCACTTTTTGTGGATTTTTCTTTTCATGAAACATGAACTTATCTTTTTCAATATTTTTCAATTCTATACTAAATATATTTAGGTCGGAGAGGGCGCAAAACAATTTAACTTTAAGATCACATGGCTCTAAATCTTACGCGTATCGCGTCCACCTCAATCCACTCTCAAAGCCTATTCAGTATTACCAACCCTACCCATTTTAAACAATTAGTTTCATAATTATTAGTAAATGATTTACATTAAACATTATCTTATTTAATTAAACAAAATTTAATATTCTTAACTAAGCATTACTACACTGTTTTCAACAATATAATGTCAAAGTAATTCAAAAGTCGACGTAAAATTTCACTGAAATTGTAGCTTAAAAATCGCATCATTTAGCCTATTTTTAGGTTTAAAAATGAAAATTTGACTATAAATTAGGCTCTATACGGTTGAATTTTGTTCAAAATATTTAACTGGAATTAGCAATTTTTGGCTATAATATGCTTTAGTTTATGATTTTGTACAATATATACCGAAAACTAGACAAAAATCGTCCAAAAATGTCACTAAAATTTGATTCTAATGAAATGAAAATTTTGTACCAAAAAGTGATTTTCTCCGTGTTTTGAGCACTTTTTGTGCATTTTTCTTTTCATGAAACATGAACTTATCTTTTTCAATATTTTTCAATTCTATACTAAATATATTTAGGTCGGAGAGGGCGCAAAACAATTTAACTTTAAGATCACATGGCTCTAAATCTTACGCGTATCGCGTCCACCTCAATCCACTCTCAAAGCCTATTCAGTATTACCAACCCACAGCTGGGCAATAAATACATTGAATGTATTTAAATACTAAATACTAAATACATGGGAGAAATGTATTTAAATACTAAATACTAAATACATTTTACGAATGTATTTAGATACTAAATACAAAATACATCAATTGTATTTAAATACATTTGTAAATACATTTTAAATACATACAAATTTTAACATATGCATTCACTAATTCATGAGTAACAACAATATAAAATGTTTGATAAAGGATAAAGAAATAGTACAATCTAATTTCCGATTATATATTTCCCTTTTTAGAACAAAACAAAAACAAAAGAACTTAGAACTTATGATGTTCAACCAGTGACATATTATACTCATTATATCATTGCAAAATGAGTAACAATTAATGAGTAGATGAGACATAAATGTAAACATAAGACGTAAACATAAACATAAGGCACCTTACGAATTCTCTTTTATTTCACGGTTGCTTCGGTTCAAAACCAATATTTCAAAAGTTTTGTCTGAAAGAGAGTTTCTTTTGGGAGTTTACACAGCAAGCAGGTGCACTTTACCTTATTACCGTCGTTAGATTTAATTTTAAAGTATTTTCCATCAAACAGAGGGTGCACTAAATTGTTATCTGCAGATATATCACTGTTTGATTCACCGGATTTGCTTGTTGAAGCCATGACACGCACACGATAAAGAAATCAACCGCTTTCGACTAAGAGTGGCACACAACTGATTGAACTGACACGTTGAAACATGAACCATGCTGTACTACACTGTCGACGCGTCGTACTGTGCTAGTACAGAACGTGTATTAAACCAGTAAAAGTATTTACATTTTTATATTTTGAGTATTTAAATACATTGTATTTAAATACACATTAAAGTATTTAAATACTATATTTAAATACATGAAAAACAATGTATTTATAAATACAGTTCTAAATACACAAATATATTTAAATATGTATTTAAATACAAATGTATTTAAGTACTGCCCAGCTCTGTACCAACCCTACCCATTTTAAACAATTAGTTTCATAATTATTAGTAAATGATTTACATTAAACATTATCTTATTTAATTAAACAAAATTTAATATTCTTAACTAAGCATTACTACACTGTTTTCAACAATATAATGCCAAAGTAATTCAAAAGTCGACGTAAAATTTCACTGAAATTGTAGCTTAAAAATCGCATCATTTAGCCTATTTTTAGGTTTAAAAATGAAAATTTGACTATAAATTAGGCTCTATACGGTTGAATTTTGTTCAAAATATTTAACTGGAATTAGCAATTTTTGGCTATAATATGCTTTAGTTTATGATTTTGTACAATATATACCGAAAACTAGACAAAAATCGTCCAAAAATGTCACTAAAATTTGATTCTAATGAAATGAAAATTTTGTACCAAAAAGTGATTTTCTCCGTGTTTTGAGCACTTTTTGTGCATTTTTCTTCTGTTAAAACATCAACTTATCTTTTTCAATATTTTTCATTCGAATAAGAAACTGTTGATAAAAAACTACTTTATCTTACTGTTTTCAACTATATAATGCCAAAGTAATTCAAAAATCGACGTAAAATTTCATTGAAATGTCGATCATAGTTAGGCAAAAAATTAATGAAAAAAGTCGATTTTTTCATGTTTTAAGATCCAATTTTTAGACAATCTTTTTGTAGCCCTAAAATATTGTAAAAGTGAATGAAATTCATGAAATGATATATACCAATAGTAAATACTATGCAAATTGTAGCTTAAAAATCGCATCATTTAACCTATTTTTAGATTTAAAAATGAAAATTTGACTATAAATTAGGATCTATACGGTTGAATTTTTTTCAAAATATTTAACTAGAATTAGTAATTTTTGGCTATAATATGCTTCACTTTATAGTTTTGTACAATATATATCGAAAACTAGACAAAAATCGTCAAAACATTTCACTAAAATTCGATCCTAATGAAATGAAAATTTTGTACCAAAAAGTGATTTTCTCCGTGTTTTGAGCACTTTTTGTGCATTTTTCTTATGATAAAACATGAACTTATCTTTCTCAATATTTTTCATTCGAATAAGAAACTATTGATAAAAAACTGCTTTATCTTACTGTTTTCAACAATATAATGCCAAAGTAATTCAAAAGTCGACGTAAAATTTCACTGAAATGTCGATCATAGTACGGCCAAAAAAAATGGAAAAAGTCGATTTTCTCCATGTTTTAAGATCCAATTTTTAGACAATCTTTAATGTACCCCTAAAATATTGTAAAAGTGAATGAAATTCATGAAACGATATATACCAACATTAAATAATATGCAAATTTTAGCTTAAAAATCGCATCATTTACCCTATTTTTAGATTTAGAAATGAAAATGGGTCTATAAATTAGGATCTATACGGTTGAATTTTTTTCAAAATATTTAACTGGAATTAGTAATTTTTGGTTATAATATGCTTTAGTTTAAAGTTTTGTACAATATATATCGAAAACTAGACAAAAATCGTCAAAACATTTCACTAAAATTCGATCCTAATGAAATGAAAATTTTGTACCAAAAAGTGATTTTCTCCGTGTTTTGAGCACTTTTTGTGCATTTTTCTTATGATAAAACATGAACTTATCTTTCTCAATATTTTTCATTCGAATAAGAAACTATTGATAAAAAACTGCTTTATCTTACTGTTTTCAACAATATAATGCCAAAGTAATTCAAAATTCGACGTAAAATTTAAATGAAATGTCGATCATAGTAAGGCCAAAATTAATGGAAAAAGTCGATTTTTTCCATGTTTTTAAGATGCAGTTTTCATAGAATCTTTAATGTAGCCCTAAAATATTGTAAAAGTGAATCAAATTCATGAAATGATATATACCAACATTAAATACTATGCAAATTTTAGCTTAAAATCGCATCATTTAGTCTATTTTTACATTTAGAAATGAAAATGGGACTATAAATTAGGATGTATACGGTTGAATTTTTTCAAAATATATAACTGGAATTAGTAATTTTTGGCTGAAATATGTTTTAGTTTATTGTTTTGTACAACATATTGCGAAAACTAGTCAAAAATCGTTAAAAATTTTCAGTAAAATTAGTTCCTAATGAAATGAAAATTTTGTACCAAAAAGTGATTTTCTCCGTGTTTTGAGCACTTTTTGTGCATTTTTTTTTTCATGAAACATGAACTTATCTTTTTCAATATTTTTCAATTCTATACTAAATATATTTAGGTTGGAGAGGGCGCAAAACAATTTAACTTTAAGATCACATGGCTCTAAATCTTACGCGTATCGCGTCCACCTCAAGACTGAAAACCGTTATAGGGTAGTCCACTCTCAAAGCCTCTTCAGTATACCAACCCTACCCATTTTAAACAATTAGTTTCATAATTATTAGTAAATGATTTACATTAAACATTATCTTATTTAATTAACAAAATTTAATATTCTTAACTAAGCATTACTACACTGTTTTCAACAATATAATGCCAAAGTAATTCAAAAGTCGACGTAAAATTTCACTGAAATTGTAGCTTAAAAATCGCATCATTTAGCCTATTTTAGGTTTAAAATGAAAATTTGACTATAAATATGCTCTATACGGTTGAATTTTTTCAAAATATTTAACTAGAATTAGTAATTTTTGGCTATAATATGCTTCAGTTTATAGTTTTGTACAATATATCGAAAACTAGACAAAATCGTCAAAACATTTCACTAAAATTCGATCCTAATGAAATGAAAATTTTGTACCTAAAAGTGATTTTCTCCGTGTTTTGAGCACTTTTTGTGCATTTTATTATGACAAAACATGAACTTATATTTCTCAATATTTTTCATTCGAATAGAAACTATTGATAAAAACTGCTTTATCTTACTGTTTTCAACAATATAATGCCAAAGTAATTCAAAAGTCGACGTAAAATTTCACTGAAATGTCGATCATAGTATGGCAAAAAAAAATGGAAAAAGTCGATTTTCTCCATGTTTTAAGATCCAATTTTTAGACAATCTTTAATGTACCCCTAAAATATTGTAAAAGTGAATGAAATTCATGAAACGATATATAACAACATTAAATAATATGCAAATTTTAGCTTAAAAATCGCATCATTTACCCTACAGTATTTTTAGATTTAGAAATGAAAATGGGTCTATAATTAGGATCTATACGGTGAATTTTTTTCAAAATATTTAACTGGAATTAGTAATTTTGGTTATAATATGCTTTAGTTTAAAGTTTTGTACAATATATATCGAAAACTAGACAAAAATCGTCAAAACATTTCACTAAATTCGATCCTAATGAAATGAAAATTTTGTACCAAAAAGTGATTTTCTCCGTGTTTTGAGCACTTTTTGTGCATTTTTTTTTCATGAAACATGAACTTATCTTTTTCAATATTTTTCAATTCTATACTAAATATATTTAGGTCGGAGAGGGCGCAAAACAATTTAACTTTAAGATCACATGGCTCTAAATCTTACGCGTATCGCGTCCACCTCAAGACTGAAAACCGTTATAGGGTAGTCCACTCTCAAAGCCTATTCAGTATTACCAACCCTACCCTTTTAAACAATTAGTTTCATAATTATTATAAATGATTTACATTAAACATTATCTTATTTAATTAAACAAAATTTAATATTCTTAACTAAGCATTACTACACTGTTTTCAACAATATAATTCCAAAGTAATTCAAAAGTCGACGTAAAATTTCCTGAAATTGTAGCTTAAAAATCGCATCATGTAGCCTATTTTTAGGTTTAAAAATGAAAATGTGACTATAATTAGGCTCTATACGGTTGAATTTTTTTCAAATATTTAACTAGAATTAGTAATTTTTGGCTATACTATGCTTCAGTTTATAGTTTTGTACAATATATATCGAAAACTAGACAAAAATCGTCAAAACATTTCACTAAAATTCGATCCTAATGAAATGAAAATTTTGTACCTAAAAGTGATTTTCTCCGTGTTTTGAGCACTTTTTGTGCATTTTTATTATGATAAAACATGAACTTATCTTTCTCAATATTTTTCATTCGTATAAGAAACTATTGATAAAAACTGCTTTATCTTACTGTTTTCAACAATATAATTCCAAAGTAATTCAAAAGTCGACGTAAAATTTAAATGAAATGTCGATCATAGTAAGGCCAAAAATTATGGAAAAAGTCAATTTTTTCCATGTTTTAAGATGCAGTTTTCATAGAATCTTTAATGTAGCCCTAAAATATTGTAAAAGTGAATCAAATTCATGAAATGATATATAACAACATTAAATACTATGCAAATTTTAGCTTAAAATCGCATCATTTAGTCTATTTTTACATTTAGAAATGAAAATGGGACTATAAATTAGGATGTATACGGTTGAATTTTTTTCAAAATATATAACTGGAATTAGTAATTTTTGGCTGAAATATGCTTTAGTTTATTGTTTTGTACAACATATTGCGAAAACTAGTCAAAAATCGTTAAAAATTTTCAATAAAATTAGATCCTAATGAAATGAAAATTTTGTACCAAAAAGTGATTTTTCCGTGTTTTGAGTACTTTTTGTGGATTTTTCTTTTCATGAAACATGAACTTATCTTTTTCAATATTTTTCAATTCTATACTAAATATATTTAGGTCGGAGAGGGCGCAAAACAATTTAACTTTAAGATCACATGGCTCTAAATCTTACGCGTATCGCGTCCACCTCAATCCACTCTCAAAGCCTATTCAGTATTACCAACCCTACCCATTTTAAACAATTAGTTTCATAATTATTAGTAAATGATTTACATTAAACATTATCTTATTTAATTAAACAAAATTTAATATTCTTAACTAAGCATTACTACACTGTTTTCAACAATATAATGTCAAAGTAATTCAAAAGTCGACGTAAAATTTCACTGAAATTGTAGCTTAAAAATCACATCATTTAGCCTATTTTTAGGTTTAAAAATGAAAATTTGACTATAAATTAGGCTCTATACGGTTGAATTTTGTTCAAAATATTTAACTGGAATTAGCAATTTTTGGCTATAATATGCTTTAGTTTATGATTTTGTACAATATATACCGAAAACTAGACAAAAATCGTCCAAAAATGTCACTAAAATTTGATTCTAATGAAATGAAAATTTTGTACCAAAAAGTGATTTTCTCCGTGTTTTGAGCACTTTTTGTGCATTTTTCTTTTCATGAAACATGAACTTATCTTTTTCAATATTTTTCAATTCTATACTAAATATATTTAGGTCGGAGAGGGCGCAAAACAATTTAACTTTAAGATCACATGGCTCTAAATCTTACGCGTATCGCGTCCACCTCAATCCACTCTCAAAGCCTATTCAGTATTACCAACCCTACCCATTTTAAACAATTAGTTTCATAATTATTAGTAAATGATTTACATTAAACATTATCTTATTTAATTAAACAAAATTTAATATTCTTAACTAAGCATTACTACACTGTTTTCAACAATATAATGCCAAAGTAATTCAAAAGTCGACGTAAAATTTCACTGAAATTGTAGCTTAAAAATCGCATCATTTAGCCTATTTTTAGGTTTAAAAATGAAAATTTGACTATAAATTAGGCTCTATACAGTTGAATTTTTTTCAAAATATTTAACTAGAATTAGTAATTTTTGGCTATAATATGCTTCAGTTTATAGTTTTGTACAATATATATCGAAAACTAGACAAAAATCGTCAAAACATTTCACTAAAATTCGATCCTAATGAAATGAAAATTTTGTACCTAAAAGTGATTTTCTCCGTGTTTTGAGCACTTTTTGTGCATTTTTATTATGATAAAACATGAACTTATCTTTCTCAATATTTTTCATTCGAATAAGAAACTATTGATAAAAACTGCTTTATCTTACTGTTTTCAACAATATAATGCCAAAGTAATTCAAAAGTCGACGTAAAATTTAAATGAAATGTCGATCATAGTAAGGTCAAAAATTAATGGAAAAAGTCGATTTTTTCCATGTTTTAAGATCCAGTTTTCATAGAATCTTTAATGTAGCCCTAAAATATTGTAAAAGTGAATCAAATTCATGAAATGATATATAACAACATTAAATACTATGCAAATTTTAGCTTAAAATCGCATCATTTAGTCTATTTTTACATTTAGAAATGAAAATGGGACTATAAATTAGGATGTATACGGTTGAATTTTTTTCAAAATATATAACTGGAATTAGTAATTTTTGGCTGAAATATGCTTTAGTTTATTGTTTTGTACAACATATTGCGAAAACTAGTCAAAAATCGTTAAAAATTTTCAATAAAATTAGTTCCTAATGAAATGAAAATTTTGTACCAAAAAGTGATTTTCTCCGTGTTTTGAGCACTTTTTGTGGATTTTTCTTTTCATGAAACATGAACTTATCTTTTTCAATATTTTTCAATTCTATACTAAATATATTTAGGTCGGAGAGGGCGCAAAACAATTTAACTTTAAGATCACATGGCTCTAAATCTTACGCGTATCGCGTCCACCTCAATCCACTCTCAAAGCCTATTCAGTATTACCAACCCTACCCATTTTAAACAATTAGTTTCATAATTATTAGTAAATGATTTACATTAAACATTATCTTATTTAATTAAACAAAATTTAATATTCTTAACTAAGCATTACTACACTGTTTTCAACAATATAATGTCAAAGTAATTCAAAAGTCGACGTAAAATTTCACTGAAATTGTAGCTTAAAAATCGCATCATTTAGCCTATTTTTAGGTTTAAAAATGAAAATTTGACTATAAATTAGGCTCTATACGGTTGAATTTTGTTCAAAATATTTAACTGGAATTAGCAATTTTTGGCTATAATATGCTTTAGTTTATGATTTTGTACAATATATACCGAAAACTAGACAAAAATCGTCCAAAAATGTCACTAAAATTTGATTCTAATGAAATGAAAATTTTGTACCAAAAAGTGATTTTCTCCGTGTTTTGAGCACTTTTTGTGCATTTTTCTTTTCATGAAACATGAACTTATCTTTTTCAATATTTTTCAATTCTATACTAAATATATTTAGGTCGGAGAGGGCGCAAAACAATTTAACTTTAAGATCACATGGCTCTAAATCTTACGCGTATCGCGTCCACCTCAATCCACTCTCAAAGCCTATTCAGTATTACCAACCCACAGCTGGGCAATAAATACATTGAATGTATTTAAATACTAAATACTAAATACATGGGAGAAATGTATTTAAATACTAAATACTAAATACATTTTACGAATGTATTTAGATACTAAATACAAAATACATCAATTGTATTTAAATACATTTGTAAATACATTTTAAATACATACAAATTTTAACATATGCATTCACTAATTCATGAGTAACAACAATATAAAATGTTTGATAAAGGATAAAGAAATAGTACAATCTAATTTCCGATTATATATTTCCCTTTTTAGAACAAAACAAAAACAAAAGAACTTAGAACTTATGATGTTCAACCAGTGACATATTATACTCATTATATCATTGCAAAATGAGTAACAATTAATGAGTAGATGAGACATAAATGTAAACATAAGACGTAAACATAAACATAAGGCACCTTACGAATTCTCTTTTATTTCACGGTTGCTTCGGTTCAAAACCAATATTTCAAAAGTTTTGTCTGAAAGAGAGTTTCTTTTGGGAGTTTACACAGCAAGCAGGTGCACTTTACCTTATTACCGTCGTTAGATTTAATTTTAAAGTATTTTCCATCAAACAGAGGTGCACTAAATTGTTATCTGCAGATATATCACTGTTTGATTCACCGGATTTGCTTGTTGAAGCCATGACACGCACACGATAAAGAAATCAACCGCTTTCGACTAAGAGTGGCACACAACTGATTGAACTGACACGTTGAAACATGAACCATGCTGTACTACACTGTCGACGCGTCGTACTGTGCTAGTACAGAACGTGTATTAAACCAGTAAAAGTATTTACATTTTTATATTTTGAGTATTTAAATACATTGTATTTAAATACACATTAAAGTATTTAAATACTATATTTAAATACATGAAAAACAATGTATTTATAAATACAGTTCTAAATACACAAATATATTTAAATATGTATTTAAATACAAATGTATTTAAGTACTGCCCAGCTCTGTACCAACCCTACCCATTTTAAACAATTAGTTTCATAATTATTAGTAAATGATTTACATTAAACATTATCTTATTTAATTAAACAAAATTTAATATTCTTAACTAAGCATTACTACACTGTTTTCAACAATATAATGCCAAAGTAATTCAAAAGTCGACGTAAAATTTCACTGAAATTGTAGCTTAAAAATCGCATCATTTAGCCTATTTTTAGGTTTAAAAATGAAAATTTGACTATAAATTAGGCTCTATACGGTTGAATTTTGTTCAAAATATTTAACTGGAATTAGCAATTTTTGGCTATAATATGCTTTAGTTTATGATTTTGTACAATATATACCGAAAACTAGACAAAAATCGTCCAAAAATGTCACTAAAATTTGATTCTAATGAAATGAAAATTTTGTACCAAAAAGTGATTTTCTCCGTGTTTTGAGCACTTTTTGTGCATTTTTCTTCTGTTAAAACATCAACTTATCTTTTTCAATATTTTTCATTCGAATAAGAAACTGTTGATAAAAAACTACTTTATCTTACTGTTTTCAACTATATAATGCCAAAGTAATTCAAAAATCGACGTAAAATTTCATTGAAATGTCGATCATAGTTAGGCAAAAAATTAATGAAAAAAGTCGATTTTTTCATGTTTTAAGATCCAATTTTTAGACAATCTTTTGTAGCCCTAAAATATTGTAAAAGTGAATGAAATTCATGAAATGATATATACCAATAGTAAATACTATGCAAATTGTAGCTTAAAAATCGCATCATTTAACCTATTTTTAGATTTAAAAATGAAAATTTGACTATAAATTAGGATCTATACGGTTGAATTTTTTTCAAAATATTTAACTAGAATTAGTAATTTTTGGCTATAATATGCTTCACTTTATAGTTTTGTACAATATATATCGAAAACTAGACAAAAATCGTCAAAACATTTCACTAAAATTCGATCCTAATGAAATGAAAATTTTGTACCAAAAAGTGATTTTCTCCGTGTTTTGAGCATTTTGTGCATTTTTCTTATGATAAAAACATGAACTTATCTTTCTCAATATTTTTCATTTCGAATAAGAAACTATTGATAAAAAACTGCTTTATCTTACTGTTTTCAACAATATAATGCCAAAGTAATTCAAAAGTCGACGTAAAAATTTCACTGAACTGTCGATATAGTACGGCCCAAAAAAAAAATGGAAAAAGTCGATTTTCTCCTGTTTTAAGATCCAATTTTTAGACAATCTTTAAGAATGTACCCCTAAAATATTGTAAAAGTGAATGAAATTCATGAAACGATATATACCAACATTAAATAAATATGCCAAATTTTAGCTTAAAAATCGCATCATTTACCCTATTTTTAGATTTAGAAATGAAAATGGGTCTATAAATTAGGATCTATACGGTTGAATTTTTTTCAAAATATTTAACTGGAATTAGTAATTTTGGTTATAATATGCTTAGTTTAAAGTTTTGTACAATATATATCGAAAACTAGACAAAAATCGTCAAAACATTTCACTAAAATTCGATCCTAATGAAATGAAAATTTTGTACCAAAAGTGATTTTCTCCGTGTTTTGAGCACTTTTTGTGCATTTTTCTTATGATAAAACATGAACTTATCTTCTCAATATTTTTCATTCGAATAAGAAACTATTGATAAAAAACTGCTTTATCTTACTGTTTTCAAAATATAATGCCAAAGTAATTCAAAATTCGACGTAAAATTTAAATGAAATGTCGATCATAGTAGGCCAAAAATTAATGGAAAAAGTCGATTTTTCCATGTTTTAAGATGCAGTTTTCATAGAATCTTTAATGTAGCCCTAAAATATTGTAAAAGTGAATCAAATTCATGAAATGATATATACCAACATTAAATACTATGCAAATTTTAGCTTAAAAATCGCATCATTTAGTCTATTTTTACATTTAGAAATGAAAATGGGACTATAAATTAGGATTATACGGTTGAATTTTTTTTCAAAATATTTAACTGGAATTAGTAATTTTTGGCTATAATATGCTTTAGTTTATTGTTTTGTACAACATATCGAAAACTAGTCAAAAATCGTCAAAACATTTCACTAAAATTCGATCCTAATGAAATGAAAATTTTGTACCAAAAGTGATTTTCTCCGTGTTTTGAGCACTTTTTGTGCATTTTTTTTTTCATGAAACATGAACTTATCTTTTTCAATATTTTTCAATTCTATACTAAATATATTTAGGTGGAGAGGGCGCAAAACAATTTAACTTTAAGATCACATGGCTCTAAATCTTACGCGTATCGCGTCCACCTCAAGACTGAAAACCGTTATAGGGTAGTCCACTCTCAAAGCCTATTCAGTATTACCAACCCTACCCATTTTAAACAATTAGTTTCATAATTATTAGTAAATGATTTACATTAAACATTATCTTATTTAATTAAACAAAATTTAATATTCTTAACTAAGCATTACTACACTGTTTTCAACAATATAATTCCAAAGTAATTCAAAAGTCGACGTAAAATTTCACTGAAATTGTAGCTTAAAAATCGCATCATGTAGCCTATTTTTAGGTTTAAAAATGAAAATGTGACTATAAATTAGGCTCTATACGGTTGAATTTTTTTCAAAATATTTAACTAGAATTAGTAATTTTTGGCTATACTATGCTTCAGTTTATAGTTTTGTACAATATATATCGAAAACTAGACAAAAATCGTCAAAACATTTCACTAAAATTCGATCCTAATGAAATGAAAATTTTGTACCTAAAAGTGATTTTCTCCGTGTTTTGAGCACTTTTTGTGCATTTTTATTATGATAAAACATGAACTTATCTTTCTCAATATTTTTCATTCGTATAAGAAACTATTGATAAAAAACTGCTTTATCTTACTGTTTTCAACAATATAATTCCAAAGTATTCAAAAGTCGACGTAAAATTTAAATGAAATGTCGATCATAGTAAGGCCAAAAAATTAATGGAAAAAGTCAATTTTTTCCATGTTTTAAGATGCAGTTTTCATAGAATCTTTAATGTAGCCCTAAAATATTGTAAAAGTGAATCAAATTCATGAAATGATATATAACAACATTAAATACTATGCAAATTTTAGCTTAAAATCGCATCATTTAGTCTATTTTTACATTTAGAAATGAAAATGGGACTATAAATTAGGATGTATACGGTTGAATTTTTTTCAAAATATATAACTGGAATTAGTAATTTTTGGCTGAAATATGCTTTAGTTTATTGTTTTGTACAACATATTGCGAAAACTAGTCAAAAATCGTTAAAAATTTTCAATAAAATTAGATCCTAATGAAATGAAAATTTTGTACCAAAAAGTGATTTTTCCGTGTTTTGAGTACTTTTTGTGGATTTTTCTTTTCATGAAACATGAACTTATCTTTTTCAATATTTTTCAATTCTATACTAAATATATTTAGGTCGGAGAGGGCGCAAAACAATTTAACTTTAAGATCACATGGCTCTAAATCTTACGCGTATCGCGTCCACCTCAATCCACTCTCAAAGCCTATTCAGTATTACCAACCCTACCCATTTTAAACAATTAGTTTCATAATTATTAGTAAATGATTTACATTAAACATTATCTTATTTAATTAAACAAAATTTAATATTCTTAACTAAGCATTACTACACTGTTTTCAACAATATAATGTCAAAGTAATTCAAAAGTCGACGTAAAATTTCACTGAAATTGTAGCTTAAAAATCACATCATTTAGCCTATTTTTAGGTTTAAAAATGAAAATTTGACTATAAATTAGGCTCTATACGGTTGAATTTTGTTCAAAATATTTAACTGGAATTAGCAATTTTTGGCTATAATATGCTTTAGTTTATGATTTTGTACAATATATACCGAAAACTAGACAAAAATCGTCCAAAAATGTCACTAAAATTTGATTCTAATGAAATGAAAATTTTGTACCAAAAAGTGATTTTCTCCGTGTTTTGAGCACTTTTTGTGCATTTTTCTTTTCATGAAACATGAACTTATCTTTTTCAATATTTTTCAATTCTATACTAAATATATTTAGGTCGGAGAGGGCGCAAAACAATTTAACTTTAAGATCACATGGCTCTAAATCTTACGCGTATCGCGTCCACCTCAATCCACTCTCAAAGCCTATTCAGTATTACCAACCCTACCCATTTTAAACAATTAGTTTCATAATTATTAGTAAATGATTTACATTAAACATTATCTTATTTAATTAAACAAAATTTAATATTCTTAACTAAGCATTACTACACTGTTTTCAACAATATAATGCCAAAGTAATTCAAAAGTCGACGTAAAATTTCACTGAAATTGTAGCTTAAAAATCGCATCATTTAGCCTATTTTTAGGTTTAAAAATGAAAATTTGACTATAAATTAGGCTCTATACAGTTGAATTTTTTTCAAAATATTTAACTAGAATTAGTAATTTTTGGCTATAATATGCTTCAGTTTATAGTTTTGTACAATATATATCGAAAACTAGACAAAAATCGTCAAAACATTTCACTAAAATTCGATCCTAATGAAATGAAAATTTTGTACCTAAAAGTGATTTTCTCCGTGTTTTGAGCACTTTTTGTGCATTTTTATTATGATAAAACATGAACTTATCTTTCTCAATATTTTTCATTCGAATAAGAAACTATTGATAAAAAACTGCTTTATCTTACTGTTTTCAACAATATAATGCCAAAGTAATTCAAAAGTCGACGTAAAATTTAAATGAAATGTCGATCATAGTAAGGTCAAAAATTAATGGAAAAGTCGATTTTTTCCATGTTTTAAGATCCAGTTTTCATAGAATCTTTAATGTAGCCCTAAAATATTGTAAAAGTGAATCAAATTCATGAAATGATATATAACAACATTAAATACTATGCAAATTTTAGCTTAAAATCGCATCATTTAGTCTATTTTTACATTTAGAAATGAAAATGGGACTATAAATTAGGATGTATACGGTTGAATTTTTTTCAAAATATATAACTGGAATTAGTAATTTTTGGCTGAAATATGCTTTAGTTTATTGTTTTGTACAACATATTGCGAAAACTAGTCAAAAATCGTTAAAAATTTTCAATAAAATTAGTTCCTAATGAAATGAAAATTTTGTACCAAAAAGTGATTTTCTCCGTGTTTTGAGCACTTTTTGTGGATTTTTCTTTTCATGAAACATGAACTTATCTTTTTCAATATTTTTCAATTCTATACTAAAATATTTAGGTCGGAGAGGGCGCAAAACAATTTAACTTTAAGATCACATGGCTCTAAATCTTACGCGTATCGCGTCCACCTCAATCCACTCTCAAAGCCTATTCAGTATTACCAACCCTACCCATTTTAAACAATTAGTTTCATAATTATTAGTAAATGATTTACATTAAACATTATCTTATTTAATTAAACAAAATTTAATATTCTTAACTAAGCATTACTACACTGTTTTCAACAATATAATGTCAAAGTAATTCAAAAGTCGACGTAAAATTTCACTGAAATTGTAGCTTAAAAATCGCATCATTTAGCCTATTTTTAGGTTTAAAATGAAAATTTGACTATAAATTAGGCTCTATACGGTTGAATTTTGTTCAAAATATTTAACTGGAATTAGCAATTTTTGGCTATAATATGCTTTAGTTTATGATTTTGTACAATATATACCGAAAACTAGACAAAAATCGTCCAAAAATGTCACTAAAATTTGATTCTAATGAAATGAAAATTTTGTACCAAAAAGTGATTTTCTCCGTGTTTTGAGCACTTTTTGTGCATTTTTCTTTTCATGAAACATGAACTTATCTTTTTCAATATTTTTCAATTCTATACTAAATATATTTAGGTCGGAGAGGGCGCAAAACAATTTAACTTTAAGATCACATGGCTCTAAATCTTACGCGTATCGCGTCCACCTCAATCCACTCTCAAAGCCTATTCAGTATTACCAACCCACAGCTGGGCAATAAATACATTGAATGTATTTAAATACTAAATACTAAATACATGGGAGAAATGTATTTAAATACTAAATACTAAATACATTTTACGAATGTATTTAGATACTAAATACAAAATACATCAATTGTATTTAAATACATTTGTAAATACATTTTAAATACATACAAATTTTAACATATGCATTCACTAATTCATGAGTAACAACAATATAAAATGTTTGATAAAGGATAAAGAAATAGTACAATCTAATTTCCGATTATATATTTCCCTTTTTAGAACAAAACAAAACAAAAGAACTTAGAACTTATGATGTTCAACCAGTGACATATTATACTCATTATATCATTGCAAAATGAGTAACAATTAATGAGTAGATGAGACATAAATGTAAACATAAGACGTAAACATAAACATAAGGCACCTTACGAATTCTCTTTTATTTCACGGTTGCTTCGGTTCAAAACCAATATTTCAAAAGTTTTGTCTGAAAGAGAGTTTCTTTTGGGAGTTTACACAGCAAGCAGGTGCACTTTACCTTATTACCGTCGTTAGATTTAATTTTAAAGTATTTTCCATCAAACAGAGGGTGCACTAAATTGTTATCTGCAGATATATCACTGTTTGATTCACCGGATTTGCTTGTTGAAGCCATGACACGCACACGATAAAGAAATCAACCGCTTTCGACTAAGAGTGGCACACAACTGATTGAACTGACACGTTGAAACATGAACCATGCTGTACTACACTGTCGACGCGTCGTACTGTGCTAGTACAGAACGTGTATTAAACCAGTAAAAGTATTTACATTTTTATATTTTGAGTATTTAAATACATTGTATTTAAATACACATTAAAGTATTTAAATACTATATTTAAATACATGAAAAACAATGTATTTATAAATACAGTTCTAAATACACAAATATATTTAAATATGTATTTAAATACAAATGTATTTAAGTACTGCCCAGCTCTGTACCAACCCTACCCATTTTAAACAATTAGTTTCATAATTATTAGTAAATGATTTACATTAAACATTATCTTATTTAATTAAACAAAATTTAATATTCTTAACTAAGCATTACTACACTGTTTTCAACAATATAATGCCAAAGTAATTCAAAAGTCGACGTAAAATTTCACTGAAATTGTAGCTTAAAAATCGCATCATTTAGCCTATTTTTAGGTTTAAAAATGAAAATTTGACTATAAATTAGGCTCTATACGGTTGAATTTTGTTCAAAATATTTAACTGGAATTAGCAATTTTTGGCTATAATATGCTTTAGTTTATGATTTTGTACAATATATACCGAAAACTAGACAAAAATCGTCCAAAAATGTCACTAAAATTTGATTCTAATGAAATGAAAATTTTGTACCAAAAAGTGATTTTCTCCGTGTTTTGAGCACTTTTTGTGCATTTTTCTTCTGTTAAAACATCAACTTATCTTTTTCAATATTTTTCATTCGAATAAGAAACTGTTGATAAAAAACTACTTTATCTTACTGTTTTCAACTATATAATGCCAAAGTAATTCAAAAATCGACGTAAAATTTCATTGAAATGTCGATCATAGTTAGGCAAAAAATTAATGAAAAAAGTCGATTTTTTCATGTTTAAGATCCAATTTTTAGACAATCTTTTTGTAGCCCTAAAATATTGTAAAAGTGAATGAAATTCATGAAATGATATATACCAATAGTAAATACTATGCAAATTGTAGCTTAAAAATCGCATCATTTAACCTATTTTTAGATTTAAAAATGAAAATTTGACTATAAATTAGGATCTATACGGTTGAATTTTTTTCAAAATATTTAACTAGAATTAGTAATTTTTGGCTATAATATGCTTCACTTTATAGTTTTGTACAATATATATCGAAAACTAGACAAAAATCGTCAAAACATTTCACTAAAATTCGATCCTAATGAAATGAAAATTTTGTACCAAAAAGTGATTTTCTCCGTGTTTTGAGCACTTTTTGTGCATTTTTCTTATGATAAAACATGAACTTATCTTTCTCAATATTTTTCATTCGAATAAGAAACTATTGATAAAAAACTGCTTTATCTTACTGTTTTCAACAATATAATGCCAAAGTAATTCAAAAGTCGACGTAAAATTTCACTGAAATGTCGATCATAGTACGGCCAAAAAAAAATGGAAAAAGTCGATTTTCTCCATGTTTTAAGATCCAATTTTTAGACAATCTTTAATGTACCCCTAAAATATTGTAAAAGTGAATGAAATTCATGAAACGATATATACCAACATTAAATAATATGCAAATTTTAGCTTAAAAATCGCATCATTTACCCTATTTTTAGATTTAGAAATGAAAATGGGTCTATAAATTAGGATCTATACGGTTGAATTTTTTTCAAAATATTTAACTGGAATTAGTAATTTTTGGTTATAATATGCTTTAGTTTAAAGTTTTGTACAATATATATCGAAAACTAGACAAAAATCGTCAAAACATTTCACTAAAATTCGATCCTAATGAAATGAAAATTTTGTACCAAAAAGTGATTTTCTCCGTGTTTTGAGCACTTTTTGTGCATTTTTCTTATGATAAAACATGAACTTATCTTTCTCAATATTTTTCATTCGAATAAGAAACTATTGATAAAAAACTGCTTTATCTTACTGTTTTCAACAATATAATGCCAAAGTAATTCAAAATTCGACGTAAAATTTAAATGAAATGTCGATCATAGTAAGGCCAAAAATTAATGGAAAAAGTCGATTTTTTCCATGTTTTAAGATGCAGTTTTCATAGAATCTTTAATGTAGCCCTAAAATATTGTAAAAGTGAATCAAATTCATGAAATGATATATACCAACATTAAATACTATGCAAATTTTAGCTTAAAAATCGCATCATTTAGTCTATTTTTACATTTAGAAATGAAAATGGGACTATAAATTAGGATGTATACGGTTGAATTTTTTTCAAAATATATAACTGGAATTAGTAATTTTTGGCTGAAATATGTTTTAGTTTATTGTTTTGTACAACATATTGCGAAAACTAGTCAAAAATCGTTAAAAATTTTCAGTAAAATTAGTTCCTAATGAAATGAAAATTTTGTACCAAAAAGTGATTTTCTCCGTGTTTTGAGCACTTTTTGTGCATTTTTTTTTTCATGAAACATGAACTTATCTTTTTCAATATTTTTCAATTCTATACTAAATATATTTAGGTTGGAGAGGGCGCAAAACAATTTAACTTTAAGATCACATGGCTCTAAATCTTACGCGTATCGCGTCCACCTCAAGACTGAAAACCGTTATAGGGTAGTCCACTCTCAAAGCCTCTTCAGTATTACCAACCCTACCCATTTTAAACAATTAGTTTCATAATTATTAGTAAATGATTTACATTAAACATTATCTTATTTAATTAAACAAAATTTAATATTCTTAACTAAGCATTACTACACTGTTTTCAACAATATAATGCCAAAGTAATTCAAAAGTCGACGTAAAATTTCACTGAAATTGTAGCTTAAAAATCGCATCATTTAGCCTATTTTTAGGTTTAAAAATGAAAATTTGACTATAAATTATGCTCTATACGGTTGAATTTTTTTCAAAATATTTAACTAGAATTAGTAATTTTTGGCTATAATATGCTTCAGTTTATAGTTTTGTACAATATATATCGAAAACTAGACAAAAATCGTCAAAACATTTCACTAAAATTCGATCCTAATGAAATGAAAATTTTGTACCTAAAAGTGATTTTCTCCGTGTTTTGAGCACTTTTTGTGCATTTTTATTATGACAAAACATGAACTTATATTTCTCAATATTTTTCATTCGAATAAGAAACTATTGATAAAAAACTGCTTTATCTTACTGTTTTCAACAATATAATGCCAAAGTAATTCAAAAGTCGACGTAAAATTTCACTGAAATGTCGATCATAGTATGGCAAAAAAAAATGGAAAAAGTCGATTTTCTCCATGTTTTAAGATCCAATTTTTAGACAATCTTTAATGTACCCCTAAAATATTGTAAAAGTGAATGAAATTCATGAAACGATATATACAACATTAAATAATATGCAAATTTTAGCTTAAAAATCGCATCATTTACCCTACAGTATTTTTAGATTTAGAAATGAAAATGGGTCTATAAATTAGGATCTATACGGTTGAATTTTTTTCAAAATATTTAACTGGAATTAGTAATTTTTGGTTATAATATGCTTTAGTTTAAAGTTTTGTACAATATATATCGAAAACTAGACAAAAATCGTCAAAACATTTCACTAAAATTCGATCCTAATGAAATGAAAATTTTGTACCAAAAAGTGATTTTCTCCGTGTTTTGAGCACTTTTTGTGCATTTTTTTTTTCATGAAACATGAACTTATCTTTTTCAATATTTTTCAATTCTATACTAAATATATTTAGGTCGGAGAGGGCGCAAAACAATTTAACTTTAAGATCACATGGCTCTAAATCTTACGCGTATCGCGTCCACCTCAAGACTGAAAACCGTTATAGGGTAGTCCACTCTCAAAGCCTATTCAGTATTACCAACCCTACCCATTTTAAACAATTAGTTTCATAATTATTAGTAAATGATTTACATTAAACATTATCTTATTTAATTAAACAAAATTTAATATTCTTAACTAAGCATTACTACACTGTTTTCAACAATATAATTCCAAAGTAATTCAAAAGTCGACGTAAAATTTCACTGAAATTGTAGCTTAAAAATCGCATCATGTAGCCTATTTTTAGGTTTAAAAATGAAAATGTGACTATAAATTAGGCTCTATACGGTTGAATTTTTTTCAAAATATTTAACTAGAATTAGTAATTTTTGGCTATACTATGCTTCAGTTTATAGTTTTGTACAATATATATCGAAAACTAGACAAAAATCGTCAAAACATTTCACTAAAATTCGATCCTAATGAAATGAAAATTTTGTACCTAAAAGTGATTTTCTCCGTGTTTTGAGCACTTTTTGTGCATTTTTATTATGATAAAACATGAACTTATCTTTCTCAATATTTTTCATTCGTATAAGAAACTATTGAAAAAAACTGCTTTATCTTACTGTTTTCAACAATATAATTCCAAAGTAATTCAAAAGTCGACGTAAAATTTAAATGAAATGTCGATCATAGTAAGGCCAAAAATTAATGGAAAAAGTCAATTTTTTCCATGTTTTAAGATGCAGTTTTCATAGAATCTTTAATGTAGCCCTAAAATATTGTAAAAGTGAATCAAATTCATGAAATGATATATAACAACATTAAATACTATGCAAATTTTAGCTTAAAATCGCATCATTTAGTCTATTTTTACATTTAGAAATGAAAATGGGACTATAAATTAGGATGTATACGGTTGAATTTTTTTCAAAATATATAACTGGAATTAGTAATTTTTGGCTGAAATATGCTTTAGTTTATTGTTTTGTACAACATATTGCGAAAACTAGTCAAAATCGTTAAAAATTTTCAATAAAATTAGATCCTAATGAAATGAAAATTTTGTACCAAAAAGTGATTTTTCCGTGTTTTGAGTACTTTTTGTGGATTTTTCTTTTCATGAAACATGAACTTATCTTTTTCAATATTTTTCAATTCTATACTAAATATATTTAGGTCGGAGAGGGCGCAAAACAATTTAACTTTAAGATCACATGGCTCTAAATCTTACGCGTATCGCGTCCACCTCAATCCACTCTCAAAGCCTATTCAGTATTACCAACCCTACCCATTTTAAACAATTAGTTTCATAATTATTAGTAAATGATTTACATTAAACATTATCTTATTTAATTAAACAAAATTTAATATTCTTAACTAAGCATTACTACACTGTTTTCAACAATATAATGTCAAAGTAATTCAAAAGTCGACGTAAAATTTCACTGAAATTGTAGCTTAAAAATCACATCATTTAGCCTATTTTTAGGTTTAAAAATGAAAATTTGACTATAAATTAGGCTCTATACGGTTGAATTTTGTTCAAAATATTTAACTGGAATTAGCAATTTTTGGCTATAATATGCTTTAGTTTATGATTTTGTACAATATATACCGAAAACTAGACAAAAATCGTCCAAAAATGTCACTAAAATTTGATTCTAATGAAATGAAAATTTTGTACCAAAAAGTGATTTTCTCCGTGTTTTGAGCACTTTTTGTGCATTTTTCTTTTCATGAAACATGAACTTATCTTTTTCAATATTTTTCAATTCTATACTAAATATATTTAGGTCGGAGAGGGCGCAAAACAATTTAACTTTAAGATCACATGGCTCTAAATCTTACGCGTATCGCGTCCACCTCAATCCACTCTCAAAGCCTATTCAGTATTACCAACCCTACCCATTTTAAACAATTAGTTTCATAATTATTAGTAAATGATTTACATTAAACATTATCTTATTTAATTAAACAAAATTTAATATTCTTAACTAAGCATTACTACACTGTTTTCAACAATATAATGCCAAAGTAATTCAAAAGTCGACGTAAAATTTCACTGAAATTGTAGCTTAAAAATCGCATCATTTAGCCTATTTTTAGGTTTAAAAATGAAAATTTGACTATAAATTAGGCTCTATACAGTTGAATTTTTTTCAAAATATTTAACTAGAATTAGTAATTTTTGGCTATAATATGCTTCAGTTTATAGTTTTGTACAATATATATCGAAAACTAGACAAAAATCGTCAAAACATTTCACTAAAATTCGATCCTAATGAAATGAAAATTTTGTACCTAAAAGTGATTTTCTCCGTGTTTTGAGCACTTTTTGTGCATTTTTATTATGATAAAACATGAACTTATCTTTCTCAATATTTTTCATTCGAATAAGAAACTATTGATAAAAAACTGCTTTATCTTACTGTTTTCAACAATATAATGCCAAAGTAATTCAAAAGTCGACGTAAAATTTAAATGAAATGTCGATCATAGTAAGGTCAAAAATTAATGGAAAAAGTCGATTTTTTCCATGTTTTAAGATCCAGTTTTCATAGAATCTTTAATGTAGCCCTAAAATATTGTAAAAGTGAATCAAATTCATGAAATGATATATAACAACATTAAATACTATGCAAATTTTAGCTTAAAAATC
>JAJOZX010020768.1:0-2500 GCA_023014485.1 Bathynomus jamesi
GACCAAAATAACAGCGAATTAGTATAATTTATTTAAAAACACAACTGGTGTTTCGAGCCAATGCAAGAGACATCGTCAGTGAAACCTACAGCAAATAGGAATATTGATATTATGGTAAACATTGATAATTGTTTATAATAAAATAAAACCAAACCGCATTTATTCTAGAATAAAATTATTAAAACTATTTAAAAGTATAAAACAATTTTTAAAAAAATAAGTATCAGTCACATAGAGAAGAAACAGAATGTAGAATTCCACCCTTACTGGCGGCGAAACAATATCCCAACCACCCGTATCACTAAATGACTGACCGAGATAACGGTCTGAACACTTGAGAATGGAAGTGGAATGAAATTAGTTGGTTGGAATCTCGACGCAAAATATTTATTGTACATAAAAGTGAGATGGAGTCGGTTTCTCCTTTCAGGTTGGCCAACTTAACCGATATTGCAGTCTTCACACGAGTAAGAGTAACAATCGAGGAAGTTTTGGTAGGAAAAAAATTGTAAGAAAAGACTGCATACATTTCTTAGTCTTTAAACATAAAGCTCATGCCAGGCACTTGCTTATGAGAGTGTGCCTGGCATTATCTTTGTTTAAAAACTAAGAAGTGCATTAGACCTTCCTTACACATCTTTTTCCGGCCAAAACATTACGTTTCTAATGTGCCAAAGTTTGAGCCATTTGTTAAATTAATATATCCTGATTAGATGCGTTGATCCCGATAATGAATGCGACGTTCAAAATATATTAGATAAAGCCTTCTCACAATGTGATTTCAGATTTGTTATAATTATATTAATACATGTCATCTCAATACACTAGGGTTGCCAACCGTCCTTTTTTGAAAAGGACAATCCTTTTTTGTAGATTTTTGTCCTTGTCCTTTATCGAGTTCGGAAAGGACGCCATTTGTCCTTTTCTGATAACACTCTTGTTCCAAACAACAGTTTTGTAATAAAACTTTTGTTTAAAAGGAAATAATTACAGTCTTAAGTCGAGTAACATTTCATAAGTTCATTTCTTCACCTCAATATTAACTTTCCGTGTAGGGGGCCTGTAGGATTGCGTTTCTTAAATAAAACTTGGCAATCACTTCCACGTAGATTGCAGAACCCATCTCGATTCGTTCAGTTCTTCTCGTCTCCAGAATTCCCTGAGGCGAGAAAGTTCCTAAAGTGTTAAGTGTCAACAAATAGGTACGTTATTTACGCAATAATCATAGTAATTTCCTCACCTTATATAAATTTGAAGTGTACAAACACAGGCAGCAAATGACACCTGCTATTGAAACATAGTGATTTCAAATTTGTGAATATTTTCAAAGTAGTATCTTTTTTTTATTCTATTTCTGGAACATCTGCATATTGCGAAAGAATTTTCAGTGTGATGAACGCTCAATCGCGTGATGATAGAAACCGATGTTCGGTTGAACTAGTAAAAAGTGAGCTTCTTGTTTATTTCAATTTAAAGGATAACACAGCTCAACAAAAAAAACTTTTTGTTTCGTTGCCAAGGAAATTCGTACGAATTTAGGGTATTTTGGGGTTGCTGAATTCCAAAATGAAAGTAGTTTTTCCGATTTGGCTCTAGTTCTTGAGATAATGAATACCCTCAATTAATAGGAAACGTAACCATAACGCGTGCATATGGGAAACTACCGGAACATTCTAGATGGTGAGACACGCGAATATTCTTAGTGTTTACTCCGCGATCATTCTAGAATATTCCCCTCCGTATATAAGTCATCGGCCACCCAACCAGTAAGTAGCTCCGCCTGAATTAAATTTTTTGCATTTTTACGTGTTTCATGGGGTACCAATTATCTCATAAATTAGAGCCAATCTAGCAAAACCGATGTCATATTCGGAATCAGCACCACAAAGTTACCCCAAAATCACTCTAATATGATTGGCAATAAAATGAGTGTTGACCAGTGTAATTGTTTGGGTTTTGCGAAAAAAATAAAAAATGATACTCTTTTACTGAAATCTGTAAAAAATCAAGAAAAGTATAAATTTAACAATAAATAAATATTAAGTTACCATAAATTTTGTCAATGCATGACTCAATGGGTCAATATCTGTATATCAATAAAAATATTTCCTTTAAGAAAATATGCAATAAAAGTATGCGAGTATAAATTGTAATAAATTATAATAAAATTTTACTTCTTTCCCTGACCCTGTAGACAGTATATTGGAATTGATGTTCTTGTCCTTTTTTCAAACTTCATGGAGTTGGCAACCCTACAATACACTGACTTGAAGGCTTTAGAAATTTTCCTGTTTACAAAGTACCTAATTGGGCTTTCTGTAACTTTAAGGTTCCAAGTAATAAAGGGTTCCTAACATTGATCGTGTACGTTCTCTTTTTGATAGAGTCAGTAAGTTCCTGGTTAATGTTTATGGGGTTCCCAATTTGAAATCGATTGACATACAATAGGGAAGCAAGTGATTTAAAATTTTCATGTCATACGAAACTATACTAATTTCAA
>JAJOZX010020768.1:5000-26010 GCA_023014485.1 Bathynomus jamesi
ATATATATATACAACCATTAGTGCCAGTGAACGGATTCCGCTTTTAAAGTAAACTATCCTTTGTTCGCATTCAATGAAAATAAATTCACTTTCATAAGTTTTCTCATTCAAATAAAATTATTTTGTAAAAAGAATATTAACATAAGGAAAAGGCTTTCGCCTAACCGACAACAGTTTCATATATATGATCACCCAACTACAGCCTCATCAAACGCTACAAAGCAGCTCATAACCACAGCAAAAAAGCACCATTATAATTCAAGACTTTTCGGCACTTCAAAAGAAACCATAATAAAAAATTCCGATATCTCTATCACAGACAGCTTGTCAATCCTCGTTATGAATATTTCGAGTATTAAGACAATAGAAGCTCTTTTGATAAAGAAAGAGGAGAAACAGTTATGAACATAAAATTAAACGAGTTTACAGCTAAACTTAATCCATTTTCTTAACGGACTTTTTAATTCAGATATGTGGACAAAATATACTCCGTTCATATTTTGTCTACTATGAACATATTTGTAAATTAAGTATATATATATGCACACACACTATTATTATGATTTTAACAAAGATTTGTACAGTTTTATTCTAAATTAATTAAGATCTTATTTTATTCCCCTAATCTTCTGCAAGTGCATGCATGCTATTTTAGCTTTTGGTTACTGTATGCACTTGCATTGGAAACTTTACGTGCCTACGCTTTATTAGTGGAAGAACGAACAACCAAACAACTAACGTCTTAACCATAAGATTTGATTGATAATTTAGCCCCATGAAGAAGAGTTGTTTTCACGAAAGATCGAAAGCTCATACTCATATACTCTTTCACGTTCAATTCCTTTTTAATGATGTTCAGGATGTGGTAAAAGTCAAGGGCTATATCAATTATATTTTATTAACAGGGGTTATAATAAATGCTGGAACTGAGCACTGTTAACTTGTAAACGCATTTCAATACGTTTCAAAGAACTGTTCCATTTTTTTAAATGTTAGAACAGTTCCTCGTTACGTTTGGCTCCTGTCGTTTGCCACACCCTATATTTTAATTGCTGTTACCGGCTCTCTGTTTGTTTCTATTCCGATATACATTGGCAATAAACTAAACGAAACCTGTACTCTGCTTCGTTGTCCCGGCAAAGATTGTAATCCGAGATTGGCCTCGGCTCGGTAGAGGTTGCCAAACAAGTAGTCAAGCGTGAGTGCTTCCAGGTTGATATCAATTTCCAGCCGTTGACCTGTTCTGCTTCACTGTACTATCTTAATTTACGGAAGAAAAGATAAAGGCTCCTAAATTATAAACAGTAAAACAAAAAATTTACTACACTAATTATCTATGGTGTACAAATAAGTAATACCTTAAATCAATAGCAAAGATGGTCACCAAATAACAAACAGTGTTAAAAAATAGAAGTTAGGAGAGTTTTAAAAGAAAATAATGAAAGAAAACACTGCCCAACAAAAAAAAGATTTTTTGCAGCTGATTTAATTCTAAGACCTGTTTCTGGATAATATTGACGTGCTGATTTCAAAAATCACCTTAGATTTTGTCCATCACATCAGGTTTTCGTGCAATGCAATATGCCTATTTTGGGTGATCCATGAAGGGCGCTTATCAAAATTGATGATTTTTGAAGCTTAAAGCTGGTATATTCGATGGTCCCCAGATAAGAAAACTGATGAAAGATCCGCAGTTCAGTAACTCAATGACCGAAACGGAGGCAAGAGCTTGGAATGCTTTTGTGGCAGTAGTTAAGAACTTCCTAGAAAACAAAAAGTCTGAAAATTATAAAGATCTTGTGAAGGATTTACTTGTAAACTTTCAGCAGTTGGGTTGCAACATGAGCATTAAAGTTCACTATTTCAACAGTCATCTGGATAAATTTCCAGAAAATCTTGGTGATGTTAGTGAAGAGCAAGGTGAAAGGTTCCACCAAGATATCAAAGTGATGGAAGAACGATACCAAGGAAGATGGGATACCCATATGATGGCTGACTACTGCTGGAGCCTGCAGAGAGATTGTCTTGACATCTCTCATTCTAGGAAGTCCTATAAGAGAAAATTTATCAGCACTGAAAAGTAAGAAAACAAGAAAAAGACCATGTTAAGAAACTGGTCCCGTGCTTGCTTTAATATGGATTCATTTTTTGCTTATTTAAACACTTTTTAATCGCTTTATGTGTCAATATTACCATTATATATTAAAGTTCACTCCCTGCACAATTGTTTACTTTTCCATGCTGATTCTGAGTATGTAAAACTTATTTTTTGAAAAGAAAAAAAATTGGGCATAACCCTGCCAAAATGCGATATCTCCAAAATATCGGTATTTGATTGCTCGAAAACCTGACGTGATAGGCAAAAACTAAGGTGATTTTTTAAATCAGCGCACCAAAGTTACCTAAAAACAGGTGTTAGAATTAAATCAGCAAAATTGGTGTTGGGCAGTGAAATCAATAAAACTGCGTGGAAGGACCGAATTTAAAATTTCGGTAAGGCGGGTCGGAAGTACAGGGTGCTAAAGGAGTACCAAGAAGTTTACATAAAATATCTAAAATTAATATTTTGCAAAAGCAGGCTTATACAAATATATAAACTTTGACGCACAAATAACTAAAGTAAGCCAAGTATCTTGATCCCCGAGGTAGGGTTGCCAACCGTCCAGGATTGCTCTGAACAGTTCAAGAATGGCAGTATTGTTGATTAAACATTTAACTCTGTCCTGGATGCCCAGTGACCAGAATTTTGTTTATCACTGCAATTGGAAATATATTTTCGCCTTTAGTAATATTAAAAGCGAAAATATATTTCCAGTCCCAATGATATATAAAATCCTATTAAAGTTTAATATACAGTAAAGAATAATTAAAGAATATTTAGTTGTCGGATATACTGTGGAGTGATGAATTAGTAAAGTTGGAGCGGCAGGTGCGTCTTAATTTTCGTATGACCTGTGGGGGACGACTAACTTCAAGTATAACAGACTTTTCAAGTAAAACAGAAGTTTTAAGGCTGGATTCTCAAAAAAAAACAGGAAAGCATCAGTGTTCAATATTAATTCAATATTAATTCTGTTCCAAAACTAGCTGAGAGTCTGTATCAACACTAATTATCACAGGCCTGCGAATGAGAACTTTGTAAGAGTTGTTTTCTTACTAATAACTTATTTTATATAATTCAACTACGCTCATTTCGAATAAGGTGTCCAGTTTTTTCTATCACGTAAAGATTTTCTGCAAACTGGAAGAAAAAAACAAATAAATATTTATTTATTTATTTATTTCAATTTACATTAGGTACCTATTTCGCTTTGTTATACTAATTACAAATGCAAACAAAAAAGATTATTAACATCAATTACATATTCATCTTTATTTGTCCCGAGTTTTCTTGTGAGATCTATGCCTTTTTGGTCTCGAATGTACGCGCTGTTCCTTTTTTTTATGTAATAATTCTGGAGTATCCCGTTTCAACATCCAGCAGTAATCAGCCACCATGCTGATGTCCCATCTTCCCTGATATCTCTTCTCCATTTCATTGATGTCTTGGTGAAACCGTTCTCCTTGTTCTTCGCTGAGTGCTCCGAGCTTCTCAGGGAAGTAATCCAAGTGTGAATTTAAGAAATGTAATGTTAAACTTATATTACAACCCAACTCTTTGAACTTATTTAGCATGTTGTTCACAATGTTTTGGTAATTTGGGTCCTTGTTGTTCCCCAAAAATTTGCTTATAATATCCTTAAAAGCAATCTACGTTTCTTTTTCAAGATTTTGGATGAACACTTTGAAAGAACAATGAACAGTCAGTTTTCTAATCTGGGGACCAACGAAAACTCCTTTCAATTTTGTTTCCGAAAGAGTTGCAAATTTACCACACAGATACTTAAAACAATCTTCATCTTCGTCCAAGACCTTAACAAATTGCTTCATCAAGCCCAATTTTATGTGAAGCGGAGGTAAAAGGACTTTCTTCGTGTCAACCAAACTTTCACGTTGAGCGTTTTTAGAACCAGGTGTCAGGTTCACTCTGCGTGGCCATTCCTTTTTTATTCAATGCTGAGCTCTTGCTCGGCTATCCCATTCACACAAAAACCATGGAAACTTCGTATAACCTGGTTGTTGACCTAACAACATAAAAATCACTTTTAAGTCTCCACAAAGTAGCCAACCGTGTTCTTTGTATTTAACCTTAGCTAGAAGCAGCTAAGATTTTCGTACGTTTCCTTCAAGTGAACCGAATGGAGCCACAGGAACTGGTACATAAAAGTTACCGTTGTGAAGGAGGACGCCTTTTAGACTTCTTTTGGAGGAATCAATGAAAAGTCTCCACTAATTTGGATCATAGACTGCAGCGCCTAACTTAAGTATTAGTTTCGGAACATTGTTGCAATATACCAGTGAATTTTCTTGAGAAAAATATTGGATGAATTATTTTTTCTCGATTTCTGTACCAGTAAAATGACGTCCCAGGAGAGAACAAGTTCTTTGCACGAAGTCTGGATCCCAAAATCTCTGAAGAATCCTGCGGGAGACACAAATCTCTTACCAAATCATTAAGTTCACTTTGTGTAAACAATTGGGGTTCACCAGATGTATCGGTTTGAAAACAATCAATATCATCGTTTCCATCATCATCATCAGACACCGAATTGGATGAAGTTATATCAAGAGTATTTGGTTTAGTAGGTACAGGTATACCAGGTCCATGAGCAACAGGTCTTATAGCAGACTGAAAGTTTGGATAAGTGTAGCCTTGCACGTTACATGAACAAAAATAGCAGTCATTGCTGTGATTTCTAGGTTCACACCAGACCATTGGAATCCCAAAATCCTTTTTACCTTTACTCTACAGTCTAAGTTGTTCAACACAAACACTGCAAACTTTGTGTGGAGCCCATGATTGGTCTTGATCGTCAAGTTTCATTCCAAGTACGTATAGTATGCTTTCTTCACGAAGTCTGTAATATCTCGCCTTTGTTTTTTCACTGTAAATTTTCCACAAATATAATAGAAAATGTTTGGCCTATTTACACACCCTCTGGTTGCCATAGCGACAAATAAACAAATTTCAAAAGAAATAGTCACTGCGCACCTTTGAATAATAAAAAACTATAACCTCGCACGCACTAGACAGACTGACTCATCTCGTGGCTTGTGAATCACTTATATACTAGTGGTGCGTTTCTCGAATGTTCTAGAAGACGCTATGACGTCACTTCTGATATGGAAGCATTTATAG
Organism: Bathynomus jamesi; assembly: GCA_023014485.1. Classification (NCBI taxonomy): domain Eukaryota; kingdom Metazoa; phylum Arthropoda; class Malacostraca; order Isopoda; family Cirolanidae; genus Bathynomus; species Bathynomus jamesi. The sequence goes on from JAJOZX010020768.1 coordinate 10,240, forward strand.
GCAGTAGTTTTTAATCAAAATTTAATTGCGTTAATTTTAATGAAAATTACTTACATATGTAATATGACATTTTGTGAAAAATCTGTACGTGATGGCGAAAAATGAATATTATTTTCGGAATCAGCGAGCAAAAATTACTATACAAATGATAAAATATTTCGAACAACAAAACCATCGCAGGCCTGTTACCGGTAAACAATTTAAATCACTAAGCTACTGCTTATACAAATATTTACATCACACCTAACTGCAGCAAACTGAGGAATATACATGTGCACAATATGTATCATGTAAGGTTCCGAGTCGTCCCAGATTCTCCGAAACTGACCAGAGACTGAAAACAAATGCTCGGGAGAAATAAATAGTTCGCTCAGTACAGTCATAATCCCAGAATTCAGCAATTCTTAAAATTATCTAAGGGAATTCGTATCTCGTACCTCACTTACGAATGTGGCTTGTATCTTCTTGCAAATATTCCTTCATCATTGTTGCTGAAACGTATGGCAGTATGATACGTTTGTTCATCATTTCTGGGAGAAATTTTTTTTAAATATTTTACGTCTGGCAAATATTTGAAACCTGATTTATGGATGTTTGTTTGTAGTTTGCAGCAACGTATATTTTTTCATGGTAAAAGGAAAAATGTCCGAAAAGTCTCTACCCAATGGGAAATACATCCATTTTTACCGGATGGAATATAAATTTAGTTATGGAACGATATCATAAATGTTCCCCATTCAGTTCAAAGCACGTTCATGTAATTAAATTAAATCAATTAATGTAATTTCGTTTGGGTAGAGACGTTTTGTTACCTTATAGTTGCAGCTTTTCCTAACCAATCAGAGGAATTGCACCCTTGAGACCTTAAGGGTTCTTGGAAGCACTCCCTTAGGAACTAATTAATAAAACTGTAGACCTACACCCCGATCATTTATATCTATACGGTAAAGCCAATAAAATATTCAAGATATAGATATATCTTTCAATTTTCCTGATACTTATTTAACAGGTTGTACTAACTTTTATCCTCTCGTAGCAGAGTGGTTAGCGCCATCGCCTTTTACTCAAGAGATGCCGAGTTCAAATCGTGGTGGTGGTGGTGGGTGGGGAAGCAATTTTGTGTTCACTCAATTACTTTTGAACGGATATTCAATAGAAATCCATACTTTAAATTCCATTCGCTTAAAAAAGCTTGAAAATAACTATTCCTCGACATCTACATCCTTTCTGACTTTTATTCTGACGACGCAAACAGCTTAATTTCGACACGTTATTAACCTAATAACTTTGATTTAAATTGTTGCCGTTAGTCAAATATTATTAACCTATTTCACGATCCCTTCCTTCTTCCTTATGTAATTCTGATTTCTTCCTTAAATTCACCCCAAAGGCTTTCGTTAAATGATTCGATACGTTGATATTTTCATCCTTGGGGGATCGAACTGATCATTCAATCTATCCGTTCCAATCCTTACCTATAAAACTATTAACGCGCAAAAGCGATTTTCTTGAAATCTTTCAGCTCACTTCAACGAGTAATCCCTGTAAAGAGTTCGTTTGTAAATTCTAAATTTAAAATCTTTTACGTACAAAGTTTCATCAAAGTTTAATTCATTCGATTTATTTCTAAATTTTAGCTGTTAAACGCTTTTTCTAAATTTTATTTTGGTATTTACCTCAAGAAAAGTTTTTTGCTCACTTTAACTTGGAATAAATTAAAATTTTCCTCCACTTCTGATTCACCACTTCTCTTATCTTAGCTAAAAAAAAAACACCCCGGCTATTTTGTACTGAACAAACTTTAGTTACATAATGTGTGTTGGACGAACAAGATTCAAGGAAAAGACAAAAGTCTTAAATATAAAATACTGGACTCGGGTGTGTGTGTGTGTGTGTGTGTGTGTGTGTGTGTGTGTGTTATATCGGGTGGTCCGAAAAAAATGACGCATTTTTTAAAAATTAATATCTCAGTAACCCCCTTCCTTATCACGACAATTTTTATATGCAAGATACTTTCAAACTTCTTTTTTTGAATGCAAGAAACGGAATTCTGATATCTTTTAGTTTTCTCGCAATTAACAAAAGTAACAACATGGGTCAAAAAAACAAAAATCGCAATATAATATCCGTTTTTTATACGATATCATTTTTATACGATATCATGCGATATTTTTGCAAGTTATTACAAAACTCTACAGGAATGAACAAGTCAAATTGTGGATATTTTTATTTTTTAACAATTCGTCAGTACCCTTAATGATGTTGTCAGAGGAAGATCGTATTCTCATTAAAAATTGTTACTGTGAAAAAGGATGGAAGACTGGAAGGTTATTGCAAGAGTTTCCCGGCAAAAAGTGGAAAAGGCGTGCAGTGGAAAGACTCTTAAAGAAGATTCGCGAATCGGGAAGTACTGCCAGAAAACCAGGAAGCGGTAGACCTAAAACAGCTTCGGTTCCAGAAAATGTGGATTACATCAACGATAAAATCTGCTCTCAAGAAGATAAACCAGGTCAATTTTGTCACAAAGAACAATTGCTAAACATTTGAATATTGGAAAGACTTCTGTACACCGAATAATTAAAGCACAAAAACTAAAAGCCTTCAAAGAATAGTATCTTCTAGAAAAAGTGATACTGTTAAGGATAAAAGAAAACAAGGTGCAGAAAGTTACTTGATAATTTCTCTGTCGTTGATATTAAAAAGATAGTCTTCACGGATGAAAAAGATTTCACTCTAGAAATTCCGCGAAACCGTCAAATGATGTTGTCTACGGGCGTGGTAAAAAGTGTGACATTTCAATAAACAGATGTATCATGAAACGTCAAGATTCTGCAAAAAGGTTATGATATCTGCAGGGGTCTCTTGGAATGGCAAGACAGATGTTCATTTTATTGAAACTGAAAAGACAAGGTGAATTCTGCAAATTACATTGAACTTTTAAGAACAAAATTGTTGCCGGATTGTCGTCGCCTGTATCAAGAAAATGATTTCATATTTCAACAAGATGGAGCACCGTCGCATACAAGCTACGCCACACAGTCGTTTCTGATTAGCAATACACCAAAATTAATAACGAAAAATGAGTGGCCACCACAAAGCCCAGATTGTAATCCGATGGACTACTCAATTTGGGAGTTACTAAAAGAGAAGGTTTACCGAGGTCGACGAGAAAAATTCACCGAATCAGAATTAAAAAGTAAAATACTTGAATCTTGGCAAGAAATTGGCATTAATGAAGTAAGAAGTATTATTTTTGTGTGGAAGAAAAGACTTAGATTAGTGTGTCAACAGAGTGGTGGTCCAATCGATCATTTACTGTAAATTAATTAGTTAAATTTCTGATTAAATTTTTCCTTTCTCATGATATTCGTTTTTTTGACCCATGTTGTTACTTTTGTTAATTGCGAGAAAACTATAAAAGATATCAGAATTCCGTTTCTTGCATTCAAAAAAAGAAGTTTGAAAGTATCTTGCATATAAAAATTGTCATGATAAGGAAGGGGGTTACTGAGATATTAATTTTTAAAAAATGCGTCATTTTTTTCGGACCACCCGATATATATATTCTATATATATTCTATATATATTCTATATATATTCTATATATATTCTATATATATTCATATATATATTCTATATATATTTATATATATTCTATATATATTTATATATATTATATATTTATATATTATATATTTATATATATTATATATTTATATATATTATATATATTATATATTTATATATATTATATATATTTATATATATTATATATATATATATATATATATATATATATATATATGTTAAACACAGACCGTGCATGGAACAAGGAACTCTTCTGGGAAAATTAAATCCACTATAGTCCGGATAAGTAATGGTAAATGACAAATACCATAGTTTTTTCTTTTTCATGATTTTAGCCCGACGTGGGCAACGGGTCTCTCGCAAAGAGATCCCATAAATATAGCTTCCCTCACCAGCTATCTGCAAAGCAGACAGGATCCAGCTTTGGGACATGGATCTAGGGTTTAAAGCAAGCCTAGATCCCTACTTCAGAACCCCTATATAAGTAAAAGACTCGTTGCATTCACGTCGTGTTGAATAAATCAAAGAAAAAGGGGGTAACTATTGTATTTTTAGCCAAAAAAACCAAAACTTAAACCTCAACCGGACATTGAGCGTCCACTTTTCAGGCACGAAACACGTCCGTTTAGTATACACAAACTCAGAATGGTTCCCTGAGAACATTATATGTTAAACACAGACCGTGCATGGAACAAGGAACTCTTCTGGGAAAATTAAATCCACTATAGTCCGGATAAGTAATGGTAAATGACAAATACCATGTTTTTTCTTTTTCATGATTTTAGCCCGACGTGGGCAACGGGTCTCTCGCAAAGAGATCCCATAAATATAGCTTCCCTCACCAGCTATCTGCAAAGCAGCAGGATCCACTTTGGGACATGGATCTAGGGTTTAAAGCAAGCCTAGATCCCTACATTCAGAACCCCTATATAAGTAAAGACTCGTTGCATTCACGTCGTGTTGAATAATCAAAGAAAAAGGGTAACTATTGTATTTTTAGCCAAAAAAACCAAAACTTAAACCTCAACCGGGACATTGAGCGTCCACTTTTCAAGGCACGAAACACGTCCGTTTAGTATACACAAACTCAGAATGGTTCCCTGAGAACATTATATTTAACACAGACCGTGCATGGAACAAGGAACTCTTCTGGGAAAATTAAATCCACTATAGTCCGGATAAGTAATGGTAAATGACAAATACCATAGTTTTTTTTCTTTTTCATGATTTTAGCCCGACGTGGGCAACGGGTCTCTCGCAAAGAGATCCCTAAATATAGCTTCCCTCACCAGCTATCTGCAAAGCAGACAGGATCCAGCTTTGGGACATGGATCTAGGGTTTAAAGCAAGCCTAGATCCCTACATTCAGAACCCCTATATAAGTAAAAGACTCGTTGCCTTGAAAAGTGGACGCTCAATGTCCGGTTGAGGTTTAAGTTTGGTTTTTTTGGCTAAAAATACAATAGTTTACCCCCTTTTCTTTGATTTATTCAACACGACGTGAATGCAACGAGTCTTTTACTTATATAGGGGTTCTGAATGTAGGGATCTAGGCTTGCTTTAAACCCTAGATCCATGTCCCAAAGCTGGATCCTGTCTGCTTTGCAGATAGCTGGTGAGGGAAGCTATATTTATGGGATCTCTTTGCGAGAGACCCGTTGCCCACGTCGGCTAAAATCATGAAAAAGAAAAACTATGGTATTTGTCATTTACCATTACTTATCCGGACTATAGTGGATTTAATTTTCCCAGAGAGTTCCTTGTTCCATGCACGGTCTGTGTTTACAACATATTGTTCTCAGGGAACCATTCTGAGTTTGTGTATACTAAACGGACGTGTTTTCGTGCCTTGAAAAGTGGACGCTCAATGTCCCGGTTGAGGTTTAAGTTTTGGTTTTTTTGGCTAAAAATACAATAGTTACCCCCTTTTTCTTTGATTTATTCAACCGACGTGAATGCAACGAGTCTTTACTTATATAGGGGTTCTGAATGTAGGGATCTAGGCTTGCTTTAAACCCTAGATCCATGTCCCAAAGCTGGATCCTGTCTGCTTTGCAGATAGCTGGTGAGGGAAGCTATATTTATGGGATCTCTTTGCGAGACCCGTTGCCCACGTCGGGCTAAAATGAAAAGAAAAAACTATGGTATTTGTCCATTTACCATTACTTATCCGGACTATAGTGGATTTAATTTTTCCCAGAAGAGTTCCTTGTTCCATGCACGTCTGTGTTTAACATATAATGTTCTCAGGGACCATCTGAGTTTTGTGTATACTAAACGGACGTGTTTTCGTGCCTGAAAGTGGACGCTCATGTCCCGGTTTTGAGGTTTAAGTTTTGGGTTTTTTGGCTAAAAATACAATAGTTACCCCTTTTTCTTTGATTTATTCAACACGACGTGAATGCAACGAGTCTTTTACTTATATAGGGGTTCTGAATGTAGGGATCTAGGCTTGCTTTAACCCTAGATCATGTCCCAAAGCTGGATCCTGTCTGCTTTGCAGATAGCTGGTGAGGGAAGCTTATATTTATGGGATCTCTTTGCGAGAGACCCGTTGCCCACGTCGGGCTAAAATCATGAAAAGAAAAAACTATGGTATTGTCATTTACATTACTTATCCGGACTATAGTGGATTTAATTTCCCAGAAGAGTTCCTTGTTCCATGCACGGTCTGTGTTTAACATATAATTTCTCAGGGAACCATTCTGAGTTTTGTGTATACTAAACGGACGTGTTTTCGTGCCTTGAAAAGTGGACGCTCAATGTCCCGGTTGAGTTTAAGTTTTGGTTTTTTTGGCTAAAAATACAATAGTTACCCCCTTTTTCTTTGATTATTCACACGACGTGAATGCAACGAGTCTTTTTACTTATAGGGTTCTGAATGTAGGGATCTAGGCTTGCTTTAAAACCTAGATCCATGTCCCAAAGCTGGATCCTGTCTGCTTTGCAGATAGCTGGTGAGGGAAGCTATATTTATGGGATCTCTTTGCGAGAGACCCGTTGCCCCACGTCGGGCTAAAATCATGAAAAAGAAAAAACTATGGTATTTGTCATTTACCATTACTTATCCGGACTATATAGATTTAATTTTCCCAGAAGAGTTCCTTGTTCCATGCACGGTCTGTGTTTAACATATAATGTTCTCAGGGAACCATTCTGAGTTTGTGTATATATATATATATATATATATGATCTAACAGAAGTATCTGAAATATTAAGAGCTCAGTATGAATCATCTTTCAGTATCCCAAAAACTGACAAATTGATATGCGATAGAAACGCGTTCTTTGAAAAAGAACCACAAGGGGAAAATATAACGGATTTCGACTTTACGACGGATGATATTACACAAGCCATGGAGAAACTAAAAATACACTCAGCGGCAGGACCGGATAAATGGAATGCCACACTGATCAAAAACTGCAAGAATGCAATCGCTGAGCCCCTATACCTGATATGGAGACGATCACTAGACACGGGAGAAATACCGGGCATCCTGAAGAGCGCAAACATAGTCCCAATATACAGGTCGTCCGATAAGTGAGTGGCGATTCTATGTCAGTTAGCATAGTGTACTAATATCTTTGATATCTAATAAATGTCTATGCTTTTTTCAATTAAACTAGCTTCACATGAAATCCAAATTTTTAATTTTGCAGTAATTCACGTTTATTCCTGTTTGTTCTGGTTTTTCATTGTTTTATTTTAATTATTTTTAATTATTGGCGTTGCAATGGCTGAGGTAGACGCACGTGTTGATAAAATTTGTGATCAAAGTCCCTACACATATGAAGCACGGATATTAGCAGCAACATGGTGGCATGAATCTGGAAAAACCAAGCATTGCATGAAGGTAGTACGCGAAAGGTTTGAACAAAGATTTAATGATGTGCCGCCAAAGGGCGAAATTATTAGAAAATGGGCACACAAATTATTCACAACTGGGATGATAATTGATAAAAAACGCCGTGGTCGCCCCAAAGCAAGAGCAAGATTGGATGATGTTCAAGTGTCAATTCGACAATCGCCAACCAAAAAGTATTCGTAGGCGTGCATCTGCATTAAATGTTCCGAAATCAACACTGCATGATTTGATTAAAAAAGACTTGCATTTTAAAGCTTTCCGCCCAACCTCTGTTCAGTTTTTATCGCCACAAGATAAAATTGTCAGAGTTAATGCTTGTCAACAAATTCTTGAAGCTTTTCCAAGTAAAGCCGAGAGAGATCGTACGTTCTTCAGCGATGAATGTGCCCTTTATGGCGATGGCAAAAGCAAATTTTCGTTTTTTTAGTCGAAAGAAAATCCTCATTATGATCAAGTAAAACAGTATCCCCCTCGAATCATATGGTGTGCAATATCAGCGCATTGTTTAATTGGTCCATTTGCGTGCACTGGTCGAATTACTTCAGGAAGTTATAACATGTTGGAGAACAGATTTCTACCCGCTTTAAGAAATATGAATATTCGCAACCCTATTTTTCAGCAAGATGGTGCTCCAGGACACACCGCTTTCGCTGCGCGTGAGTTCCTAGACAGAAATTTTCCTGGCAGATGGATCGGAAAGTATGGTCCTGTACCTTGGCCTCCGCGGAGTCCGGACTTGACTACCCCGGATAATACGCTCTGGGGAATCCTCAAGATGCAGATTAATGGCCGTGAAAATCAAAGTGAATCTGATCTGACAGAAATCGCAGAAGTTGTGTTAAGTGACATAAATGAGGATAAAGAACTTTTACAAAAAATGTCAGACAGGACATGGAGACGCATACAGCTTGCTGTTCGTGTAAATAGCGATCAGGTTGATCCCTATGACAATTAATTATCGAATTAATTGTAAGTTTACTACTAATAAAATTCGTTCTAATAAAACTTTTATTATCCTTTATCTTTTATTTATAAATTGTTCCCGAATCGCCACTCACTTATCGGAGGAGATCGATCCGAGGCCAAAAGCTATAGGCCAGTGTCGCTTACATCTCATCTCACTAAAATATTTGAATGAATAGTTAGACAGAAAATCTATGACGTTTTGGAAACGCAGAAAAAATTCAATGATAACCAACACGGGTTTCGATCAGGCAGATCATGCCTATCACAACTAGTGGAACACAACAACAACATTATTGATGCACTTGAAAGTAATGAAAACTATGATGTACTATACACAGACTTTGTTAAAGCGTTCGACAAGTGTGACCATGGAATCATAATACATAAACTGAAATATATGGGAATAACAGGAAAAGTAGGGAAATGGATATATAATTTTCTTAGTGAGCGGCGGCAAGTCGTTACAGTACGAGGAGTATCTTCATCAGAATCAGAGGTCCTCAGCTCAGTACCACAAGGAACAGTATTAACTCCACTACTCTTCATAATCATGCTAACTGACATAGATGAGGACGTTACCAGAGACAGCACAATAACATCCTTTGCGGATGACACAAAGATCAGTAGAAAAATAAGAAACCCAGAAGATATAGGATCACTACAAACCGACATACACAGAATCTACAATTGGGCAGAAGACAACAATATGAAGTTTAACACTGAGAAATTTCAGCTATTACGGTACGGAAAAAGAGAGGACCTAAAATCCATGGAATATTATACCCCAAATGGACAGGAAATTCAGAGAAATTCCAGAGCAAAAGATTTAGGGGTTGTAATGACAGATGATGCGAAATTTGAAACACAAAATAAGATAGCAGTAAACAGAGCAAAGAGAAGAACGGGACAGATATTGAGAACCTTTAAATGAAGGGATAGGAATGTAATGATTCCTCTACTGAAAACCCTGATCATACCCTGATTCCCATATAAAAAAGAAAGCATTAGACAGCTGGAAGGGATCCAGAGAAGCTTCACAGCCAAGATCAAGGGGTGCAAAGAACTAAATTACTGGGAAAGGTTACGAGAACTAGACCTATATTCACTGGAAAGGAGGAGATATACACACACCATTATTTACACTTGGAAAATAATGGAGAAACTAGTCCCTAATCTTACTCTGAACGTTATAACTTCCCAAACAACGGTGGAAGGTAGAAACGGTAGACTGTGTCGTATTCCCAAATTGAAGGCGAGACAGGGAACATCCTTAACCCTGAAAGAAAATAGTTTTGTAGTGAGGACCAAAATTGTTTAATCAGTTGCCCAAAGACCTAAGAAACACGAAGGGAGTTGCAGTGGACATCTTCAAAAGAAAACTAGACGCCTGGCTCAGAACAATCCCCGATGGGCCGGGCGTACCTGGCTATGTGAGGTGGAGAGCACAAGAAACCAACTCACTACTTCACCAGGCCAACTCAAGAGGAGGGGCGACAAGCTTGACCTTCGCGAAATGGCAAAATGAGGAATCATCGCGCGAAACCTTTGTAAGGTTGTAAGGTTGTAAGGTAAGGTGTGTGTGTGTGTGTGTGTATTAGCGCTCATAAGTATTCGTAGAGAGAAATATTTAAGTTATATTCAGTTGTACTGATGCGCCTCGGTGGTGTAGTGGTTAGCGTCGCTGACTACGAATCCATCGGCCCCGGGTTCGAGACCCGACGGCAGCCGGCGCGCAGCACAACCCAGCTGTTCATCCTTCCACACAATAAAGGAAGTGGTTGGTAGATAAATAGGTACCCTAGGTGGCCTAGTGGTTACGACGCTGGGCTGCTGATGGGGTGTGGTTCGGATTCAACGTTAAACTGTAGGTCTAAGGTGGAGTGAAAAAGCTTGACCTTCGTCAGAATGAACAATTCTGGCGGAAGCTAACCAAAGGTTATTCGTTCTTATCTTTTGTACCATGCATTGGATAGTTATAAAAAGTTCACCGTTCGTTTGGAAAAATTTAACAAAAAAAATTTGTTCAACTGCAACACACAATGTAAAACATCAAAGAATTTGAGAAAAATTTTAAAAAAATACAAACGTTTTCGTACATTCACTTGCAAAATTATTCATTACTATGTGTGTCTACCTTTTGCTCGAATGACTTCAATAATTCGTTTTGGGTATTTTTCTACAAAGTTTCGACATCTCTCAAGAGAAATTCCAGCCAATTCTTCTAAAGAAAATTGCTGCAATTCATTCAGATTTGAAGGGTTTCTCTTGAGGACAGCTTTTTTCGAATAAAACCATAAATTCTCGATTAAATTTAGATCTAGACTTTGACTGGGCCACTCGAGAAGCTTAAAATTCTTTTATTGAAGCCATTTCATGGTGCTCTTACTTTTATGTTCTGGATCATTATCTTGTACCAGTATCCAATCGCGACCCATTTGCAATTCCCGAACTGAAGGCTATATATTTCTTCGAATTCAAGATTCCATTGATGATGACAAGCTTTCCTGGACCAGAAGCACTAAAGCATCCCCAAAGAAGCAAACTACCACCCCACGTTCAACCGTACGATCGATGTTTTTTTTCCTCGAAGGCAGTATTTGATTTTCGCCAAACATACCGTTGCTCGTTGTTCCCGAATAATTCAATTTTTGGTCTCGTCTATCCATAAAACTTTCTTCCAAAATGCAAATCTATCCTTTTCATAATCATTGGCGTATTTAAACGAGCTTCTTCGAGCGCTTTTCGTAACAGAGGTTTTCTTCGTGCAACTCATCTATGCAGATCATTCTTTCTCAATGTACGACGCACAGCAGAAGGATGAACACCGATTTTAGACAGTCTTAATATTTGGCAAATATCACCAGCAGTTACTCATAGGTTCGCAGCTGCCATTCTTCCAATCCATCTAGCTGTACGTTCTGAAACCATGCAAGGTCGTCCACACCTTGGTAGAGTTTTGATTGTTCCAAAGCCTTTCCATTTTTTTATAACTGCAGCAACCGCCGTAAATAGAATTCGTAGTAGTTCTCCTATCTTCCTATAACACTTTCCAGACTCGTGTGCAAAAATACGAGGGGCAGTCAGAAAATAAGTTTACACGGCGTATAATTTCGGAACTAAAGGACCTACATTGATAATGTTTCTATCAGGTGAATTGGTTAATCATTGTTGGCAACACTGCACGTCGATTCGGCTGCCATCTACCGTACATTGGTTATACGAGTCAGTTGAACATGGCGGCTCGACTGGAACAGTGCCCTGTCATTTCTGCAACGATATTCCGAGTCTGTCAGTAGTCAAGAATTTCTCGACCGCATTGCCACAGGAGACGAGACATGGGTTCATCACCGTACTCCGGAAACAAAACGTGCCAGCATGGAATGGAAACATCCTGGGTCCCCGCGATCAAAGTAGTTCAAGATTGTGAGGTCTGCTGACAAAATGATGGTTACCGTGTTTTGGGACCACAAAGGCGTTTTGCTCGCAGACTTCATGCAAAAAGGCACAACAATCAATGCAGCTGCATACTGTTCAACACTGGAACGTTTACGAGCGGCCATTAAACGTAAACGTCCTGGACTGCTCCGTTGGCCAGGGTACTGTTCCAGTCGAACCGGCATGTTCAACTGACTCGTATAACCAATGTACGGTAGATGGCAGCCGAATCGACGTGCAGTGTTGCCAACCATGATTAACGAATTTACCTGATACAAACAATCAATGTAAGTCTTTTAGTTACGAAATTATACGCCGTGTAAACTTATTTTCTGACCGCCCCTCGTAACAGATCTCTTAATAGCTGTAGACAGCTCTTTACAACGACAACCCATTGCTTACAAATGGCTTATACAGTCATCCATCTTCCATGAAAATTCCAAGAGAAAATTCTAGAAGTCAGAATTTCCAAGTTTCTAATCAATAAACAGCCAACTACTGATAAAAATTGAGTTCTTCAAGCCTAAGGTGGACACACAATTATTAATTTTTTAAATAATGTATAAAAAGTTTTGCATTTTATCTTTTTTATATTTTCTTAAATTTTTGATGCTTTCCATATGTTGAAATTAAACTAATTTTTTTATTTGTTGAATTTTTCCAAACAAATGGTAAATTTTTTTAAAAATATCCCATGCATGGCACAAAAGATAAAGTCGAATGTAACTGAAATATTTCTCTATACGAATACTTAAGAGCGCCACTTAAGAGGCCAACTCGAGAGGAGGGGGCGACATGCTTGACCTTCGCGAAATGAGAAATCATCGCGCAACCTTTGTAAGGTAAGGTTATATATATATATATATATATATATATATATATATATATATATATATATATATACACAGGGTGTTTGAAAACTTTCTGTACAAATTGTAATGGGGGATAGGCAACACCAAGACAAACCCTTTTTGTCTATAAGTGTATGTCCGCTGACGTCACCATTCGGCGCGAGAGGGCGCCGCTGCAATTGGCTAAAAGGTGAAGTGGGCTAGACTCGCGCTTGCCGCGGGCATTCTTAAATCGGACGTAGTACGCGTAACATGGAGCGCTTCACAACTGCTGAGATGGCTGACATGCATATGGTGTATGGGGCTGCCAATGGAAACGGAAGAGCTGCTGTGAAGTTGTACCGACAGCGCTTCCCAAACAGACGTGTGCCAAACCACCAAACGTTTGCGCATTTGCATCGGCGACTGCGAGAAACTGGAACATTCCATGCAAACATGCATGACACTGGTCGGGAGAGAAACGTGCGCACTCCTGACATGGAAGAAGAAATCCTACGGCGATTTGAGGACAATCCAAGCGCAAGCACGTGAGGTGTTGCACGTATCCTCGGTGTGAACCACGACCTGGTCTGGAGAGTGTTGCACGAGCAGCAGTTACATCCGTTTCATCGTCAGAGTGTCCAGGCATTACAACCTCGGGATTACCCTCTTCGTGTGGAATTCGCACGCTGGTTTCTACAGCAGACAGCGGTGCAGCCTAATTTTCCGACTTATGTGCTGTTCTCAGATGAGGCCTGTTTCACACGTGAGGATGTGTTTAACATGCACAATTCTCACATGTGGGCGCACGCAAATCCACATGCTACACGGGTGCATGCTCATCAAGAACGGTTCGCCGTCAATGTTTGGGCGGGTATCGTCCATGGCAAGTTGCTGCTCGTGCAACACTCTCCAGACCAGGTCGTGGTTCACACCGAGGATACGTGCAACACCTCGCGTGCTTGCGCTTGGATTGTCCTCAAATCGCCGTAGGATTTCTTCTTCCATGTCAGGAGTGCGCACGTTTCTCTCCCGACCAGTGTCATGCATGTTTGCATGGAATGTTCCAGTTTCTCGCAGTCGCCGATGCAAATGCGCAAACGTTTGGTGGTTTGGCACACGTCTGTTTGGGAAGCGCTGTCGGTACAACCTCACAGCAGCTCTTCCGTTTCCATTGGCAGCCCCATACACCATATGCATGTCAGCCATCTCAGCAGTCGTGAAGCGCTCCATGTGACGCGTACTACGTCCGATTTAAGAATGCCCGCGGCAAGCGCGAGTCTAGCCCACTTCACCTTTTAGCCAATTGCAGCGGCGCCCTCTCGCGCCGAATGGTGACGTCAGCGGACATACACTTATAGACGAAAAGGGTTTGTCTTGGTGCTGCCTATCCCCCATTACAATTTGTACAGAAAGTTTTCAAACACCCTGTATATATATATATATATATACAAAGATACAACAAAGAGGAAAGAGAAGCAGGTTCGAAAGACAAAAGAGGGCATTGTTCCGAAAGAGAAAAAGAGTGACTGCAAAATTAAGTAATTGTAAAGATAACAACATCAGAAAAATATTAAATGATAAACTACAAAGTATCGATGTCGTCATACAGGAACAAATCGAGAAGCATACAGAAAAAGAAGACGACGACGCTATAGAAGCGATAAAGGTTAACTCAAAGTACTTCTATAATTTCGCAAAAAGAAAGTCGAAAAACCAAGCGACTATCGGACCTTTAAAAAATGAGAACAGTGATTTATCTGATGATCTAACAGAAGTATCTGAAATATTAAAAGCTCAGTATGAATCATCTTTCAGTATCCCAAAAACTGACAAATTGATTTGCGATAGAAACGCGTTCTTTGAAGAAGAACCACAAAGGGAAAGTATAACGGATTTCGACTTTACGACGGATGATATTACACAAGCCATAGGGAAACTAAAAACACACTCAGCGGCAGGACCGGATAAATGGAATGCCACACTGATCAAAAACTGCAAGAATGCAATCGCTGAGCCCCTATACTGGATATGGAGACGATCATTAGACACGGGAGAAATACCGGGCATCCTGAAGAGCGCGAACATAGTCCCAATATATAACGGAGGAGATCGATCCCAGGCCAAAAACTATAGGCCAGTGTCGCTTACATCTCATCTCACTAAAATATTTGAAAGAATAGTTAGACAGAAAATCTATGACTTTTTGGAAACTCAGAAAAAATTCAATGATAACCAACACGGGTTTCGATCAGGCAGATCATGCCTATCACAACTAATGGAACACTACAACAACATTATTGATTCACTTGAAAGTAATGAAAACTATGATGTACTATACACAGACTTTGCTAAAGCGTTCGACAAGTGTGACCACGGAATCATAATACATAAACTGAAATATATGGGAATAACAAGAAAAGTAGGGAAATGGATATATAATTTCCTTAGTGAGCGGAGGCAAGTCGTTACAGTACAAGGAGTATCTTCATCAGAATCAGAGGTCCTCAGCTCAGTACCACAAGGAACAGTATTAGCTCCACTACTCTTCATAATCATGCTAACTGACATAGATGAGGACGTTACCAGAGACAGCACAGTAACATCCTTTGCGGATGACACAAAGATCAGTAGAAAAATAAGAAACCCAGAAGATATAGGATCTCTACAAACCGACATAAACAAAATCTACAAGTGGACTGAAGACAACAATATGAAGTTTAACACCGAGAAATTTCAGCTATTACGGTACGGAAAAAGAGAAGACCTAAAGTGCATGGAATATTATACCCCAAATGGACAGGAAATTCAGAGAAATTCCAGAGCAAAAGATTTAGGCGTTGTAATGACAGATGATGCGAAATTTGAAACACAAAATAAGATAGCAGTAAACAGAGCAAAGAGAATAACGGGTCAGATATTGAGAACCTTTAAACGAAGGGATAGGAATGTAATGATTCCTCTACTGAAAACCCTGATCATACCCAAATTAGAATACTGCTCGGTCCTAACTTCCCCATATAAAAAAGAAGACATTAGACAGCAGGAGGGGATCCAAAGAAGCTTCACAGCCAAGATCAATGGGTG
>JAJOZX010020769.1:0-30368 GCA_023014485.1 Bathynomus jamesi
ACTGCTGTAACTTTCAAAGTTATCATTCCTGCAAAATTGAGTTCCATTTTCTAAAGTAGGAGTTTGAAATTGCATTATGAGCAAATTAGTGAAAAATATCGAAGGAAGTGCGTGGAAAGGATAAGACCCGTAAACCTAATGTATTTAGTTAATTTCAAACGAATCATTCAAAATTGAAATGGCTGTACCTTTTTAAGTTTTCATTCCTGCAAAAAATGAGTTGCATTTTCTAAATTACCTTAAAAACTGCACTATTTTGCGAATTTGTGAAAATATCGAAAGAAGTGCGTGGAAAGGATAAGACCCCATAAAACAAACGTCATATTTAGTTAATTTCAAAAGAAAAAATTCAAAATTGAAATGGCTGTAACTTTTTAAGTTTTATTCTTGCAAAAAATGAGTTGCATTTTCTCAATCAGCTTCAAAATCTAATAAGTTATCATTCCTACAAAAACTGGTTTGCATTTCTAAATCAGAGTATGACATTGCACTATTGAACAAATTTGTGAAAAAATCGAAACAACTGCGTGGAAAGGATAAGATCCCATATACCTAACGTAATATTTAATTAATTTCAAACGAAAAATTCAAAATTGAAGTGGCTGTAACTTTATATATTTCATTCTTGCAAAAAATGAGCTGAATTTTCTAAATCAGGGTAGAAAATTGCACTATTGATCGAATTTTTGAAAAAATCGAAAGGAGTGCGTGGAAAAGATAAGACCCCATAACCTAACGTAATATTTAGTTATTTTCAAACGAAAAAATTCAAAATTGAAATGGCTGTAATTTTTAAGTTTTCTTTCCTGCTAAAAATGAGTTGCATTTTCTAAGTCAGAGTATGACATTGCACTATTGTTAAAATTTGTGAAACAATCGAAAGAAGCGTGTGGAAAGGATAAGACCCCCGAAAACCTAACGTAATATTTAGTAAATTTCAAACGAAAAAATTCCAAATTGAAATGGCTGTTACTTTCTAAGTTATCACTCCTGCAAAAACTGGTTTGCTTTTATAAATCAGAGTACGACATTGCACTATTGAGCAAATTTGTGAAAAAATCTAAAGTAGTGCGAGGAAAGGATAAGACCCCATATACCTTACGTAATATTTAGTTAATTTCAATCAGGAAAATTCAAAATTGAAATGATCATAACTTTTATGATTTCATTTCCACAAGAAATGAGTTGCATTTTCTAAATCAGCTTAAAAACTGCACTGTTGCGAATTTGGGAAAAATTGGAAAGAATTGCGTGGAAGGATAAGACCCCATAAACCTAAAGCAATATTTAGTAAATTTCAAACAACAAAATTCAAAACTGAAATGGCTGTAACTTTTTAAGTTATCATTCCTGCAAAAACTGGTGTGCATTTCTAAATCAGAGTATGACATTGCACTATTGAACAAATTTGTGAAAAAATCGAAAGAAGTGTGTGGAAAGGATAAGACCTCCGAAAACCTAACGGAATATTTTGTTAATTTCAAAGGAAAAAATTCAAAATTGAAATGGCTGTACCTTTCTAAGTTTTCATTCTTGCAAAACATGAGTTGCATATTCTAAACCAGATTAAAATCTGCCCTATTCAGCGAATTTTTGAAAAAATCGAAAGTGCGTATAAAGGATAAGACACCATACACCTAACGTAATATTTAATTAATTTCAAACGAAAAATTTCAAAATTGAAATGGGTATAACTTTTTAAGTTTTCATTCTTGCAAAAAATGAGTTGCATTTTCTAAGTCAGCTTCAAAAACTGCACTATTGAGCGAATATGTGAAAAATTCGTATGTAGTGCGTGAAAGGATAAGACCCCATAAACCTAACGTAATAGAGTTAGAATAGAGTAGAAAATTGCACTATTCAGCGCATTTGTGAAAAAATCAAAGGAAGTGCGTGGAAAGGATAAGACCCCATAAACCTAACGTAATATTTAGTTAATTTCAAACAAAAAAATTCAAAATTGAAATGGCTGTAACTTTTAAGTTTTATTCTTGCAAAAATGAGTTGCATTTTCTAAATCAGCTTCAAAAACTGCACTATTGAGCGAATATGTGAAAAATTCGTAAGTTGTGCGTGAAAGGATAAGACCCCATGAACCTAATGCAATATTTAGTTAATTTCAAAAGAAAAAATTCAAAATTGAAATGGCTGTAACTTTCGAAGTTATCATTCCTGCAAAAATTGAGTTGCATTTTCTAAAGTAGAGTTTGAAATTGCACTATTGAGCAAATTTGTGAAAATATCGAAGGAAGTGCGTGGAAAGGATAAGACCCCGTAAACCTAACGTAATATTTAGTTAATTTCAAACGAATCATTCAAAATTGAAATGGCTGTAACTTTCTAAGTTATCATTCCTGCAAAAAATGAGTTGCATTTTCTAAATTACCTTAAAAACTGCACTATTTTGCGAATTTGTGAAAAATCGAAAGAAGTGCGCTGAAAGGATAAGACCCCATACACCTAACGTAATATTTAGTTAATTTCAAACGAATCATTCAAAATTGAAATGGCTGTAACTTTCTAAGTTATCATTCCTGCAAAAAATGAGTTGCGTTTTGTAAATCAGAGTATCAAATTGCACTATTGAGCAAATTTGTGAAACAATCGAAAGAAGTGCGTGGAAAGGATAAGACCCCGTAAAGTTAACGTAATATTTATTAATTTCAAACGAAAAAACAAAATTGAAATGGCTGTAACTTTCTAAATTATCATTCCTGCAAAAATGAGTTGCATTTTCTAAATTAGAGTATGAAATTGCACTATTGACATTTGTGAAAAAATCGAAAGAAGTGCGTGGAAAGGATAAGAACACAAAACCTAACGTAATATTTACTTAATTTCAATCGAGAAAATTCAAAATTGAAAGGACATAACTTTTAAATTTAATTTTTACAAAAATGAGTTGCATTTTCTAAATTACCTTAAAAACTGCACTATTGTGCGAATTTGGGAAAAATTCAAAAGAAGTGCGTGGAAAGGATAAGACCCCATAAACCTAACGTAATATTTAGTTAATTTCAAACGAAAAAATTCAAAATTGAAATGGCTGTAACTTTACTTTATTCTTGCAAAAAATGAGTTGCATTTTCTAAATCAGTGAAATTGCACTATTGAGCGAATTGTGAAAAATCGAAGTAGTGCGTGAAAGGATAAGACCCCATAAACCTAACGTAATATTTAGTTAATTTCAAACGAATCATTCAAAATTGAAATGGCTGTAACTTTTAAGTTATCATTCCTAAAAAATGAGTTGCATTTCTAAATCAGAGTACAATTGCACTATTGACAAATTTGTGAAAAATCGAAAGAAGTGCGTGGAAAGGATAAGACCCCGTATACCTAACGTAATATTTAGTTAATTTCAAACGAAAACAAAATTGAAATGGCTGTAACTTTCTAAATTATCATTTGCAAAAAATGAGTTGCATTTTCTAAATTAGAGTATGAAATTGCACTACTGAACAAATTTGTGAAAAAATCGAAAGAAGTGCGTGGAAAGGATAAGAACCAAAAACCTAACGTAATATTTACTTAATTTCAATCGAGAAAATTCAAAATTGAAAGGACATAACTTTTTATAATTTAATTTTACAAAATGAGTTGCATTTTCTAAATTACCTTAAAAACTGCACTATTGTGCGAATTTGGGAAAAATTCAAAAGAAGTGCGTGGAAAGGATAAGACCCCATAAACCTTCCGTAATATTTAGTAAATTTCAAACGAAATTAGTAGGCTGTAACCTACTAAGTTATCAATCCTGCAAAAAAAGGGTTGAATTTTCTAAATCAGAGTAAAATTGCACTATTGAGCGCATTTGTGAAAAAATCGAAAGAAGTGCGCTGAAAGGATAAGACCCCATACACCTAACGTAATATTTAGTTAATTTCAAACGAATCATTCAAAATTGAAATGGCTGTAACTTTCTAAGTTATCATTCCTGCAAAAAATGAGTTGCATTTTCTAAATTACCTTAAAAACTGCACTATTTTGCGAATTTGTGAAAAATCGAAAGAAGTGCGTGGAAAGGATAAGACCCCATAAAACTAACGTCATATTTAGTTAATTTCAAAAGAAAAAATTCAAAATTGAAATGGCTGTAACTTTTTAAGTTTTATTCTTGCAAAAAATGAGTTGCATTTTCTCAATCAGCTTCAAAATCTAATAAGTTATCATTCCTACAAAAACTGGTTTGCATTTCTAAATCAGAGTATGACATTGCACTATTGAACAAATTTGTGAAAAAATCGAAACAACTGCGTGGAAAGGATAAGATCCCATATACCTAACGTAATATTTAATTAATTTCAAACGAAAAATTCAAAATTGAAGTGGCTGTAACTTTATATATTTTCATTCTTGCAAAAAATGAGCTGAATTTTCTAAATCAGGGTAGAAAATTGCACTATTGATCGAATTTTTGAAAAAATCGAAAGGAGTGCGTGGAAAAGATAAGACCCCATAAACCTAACGTAATATTTAGTTATTTTCAAACGAAAAATTCAAAATTGAAATGGCTGTAACTTTTTAAGTTTTCTTTCCTGCTAAAAATGAGTTGCATTTTCTAAGTCAGAGTATGACATTGCACTATTGTTAAAATTTGTGAAACAATCGAAAGAAGCGTGTGGAAAGGATAAGACCCCGAAAACCTAACGTAATATTTAGTAAATTTCAAACGAAAAAATTCCAAATTGAAATGGCTGTTACTTTCTAAGTTATCACTCCTGCAAAAACTGGTTTGCTTTTATAAATCAGAGTACGACATTGCACTATTGAGCAAATTTGTGAAAAAATCTAAAGTAGTGCGAGGAAAGGATAAGACCCCATATACCTTACGTAATATTTAGTTAATTTCAATCAGGAAAATTCAAAATTGAAATGATCATAACTTTTTATGATTTCATTTCCACAAGAAATGAGTTGCATTTTCTAAATCAGCTTAAAAACTGCACTTTTGCGAATTTGGGAAAAATTGGAAAGAATTGCGTGGAAGGATAAGACCCCATAAACCTAAAGCAATATTTAGTAAATTTCAAACAACAAAATTCAAAACTGAAATGGCTGTAACTTTTTAAGTTATCATTCCTGCAAAAACTGGTGTGCATTTCTAAATCAGAGTATGACATTGCACTATTGAACAAATTTGTGAAAAAATCGAAAGAAGTGTGTGGAAAGGATAAGACCTCCGAAAACCTAACGGAATATTTTGTTAATTTCAAAGGAAAAAATTCAAAATTGAAATGGCTGTACCTTTCTAAGTTTTCATTCTTGCAAAACATGAGTTGCATATTCTAAACCATTAAAATCTGCCCTATTCAGCGAATTTTTGAAAAAATCGAAAGTGCGTATAAAGGATATTTAATTAATTTCAAACGAAAAATTTCAAAATTGAAATGGGTATAACTTTTTAAGTTTTCATTCTTGCAAAAAATGAGTTGCATTTTCTAAGTCAGCTTCAAAAACTGCACTATTGAGCGAATATGTGAAAAATTCGTATGTAGTGCGTGAAAGGATAAGACCCCATAAACCTAACGTAATAGAGTTAGAATAGAGTAGAAAATTGCACTATTCAGCGCATTTGTGAAAAAATCAAAGGAAGTGCGTGGAAAGGATAAGACCCCATAAACCTAAACGTAATATTTAGTTAATTTCAAACAAAAAATTCAAAATTGAAATGGCTGTAACTTTTTAAGTTTTATTCTTGCAAAAAATGAGTTGCATTTTCTAAATCAGCTTCAAAAACTGCACTATTGAGCGAATATGTGAAAAATTCGTAAGTTGTGCGTGGAAAGGATAAGACCCCATGAACCTAATGCAATATTTAGTTAATTTCAAAAGAAAAAATTCAAAATTGAAATGGCTGTAACTTTCGAAGTTATCATTCCTGCAAAAATTGAGTTGCATTTTCTAAAGTAGAGTTTGAAATTGCACTATTGAGCAAATTTGTGAAAATATCGAAGGAAGTGCGTGGAAAGGATAAGACACCGTAAACCTAACGTAATATTTAGTTAATTTCAAACGAATCATTCAAAATTGAAATGGCTGTAACTTTCTAAGTTATCATTCCGGCAAAAAATGAGTTGCATTTTCTAAATTACCTTAAAAACTGCACTATTTTGCGAATTTGTGAAAAATCGAAAGAAGTGCGCTGAAAGGATAGACCCCATACAGCTAACGTAATATTTAGTTAATTTCAAACGAATCATTCAAAATTGAAATGGCTGTAACTTTCTAAGTTATCATTCCTGCAAAAAATGAGTTGCGTTTGTAAATCAGAGTATCAAATTGCACTATTGAGCAAATTGTGAAACAATCGAAAGAAGTGCGTGGAAAGGATAAGACCCGTAAAGTTAACGTAATATTTATTAATTTCAAACGAAAAAACAAAATTGAAATGGCTGTAACTTTCTAAATTATCATTCCTGCAAAAATGAGTTGCATTTTCTAAATTAGAGTATGAAATTGCACTATTGAGCATATTTGTGAAAAAATCGAAAGAAGTGCGTGGAAAGGATAAGAACACAAAAACCTAACGTAATATTTACTTAACTTCATTCGAGAAAATTCAAAATTGAAAGGACGTAACTTTTTATGATTTAATTTTTACAAGAAATGAGTTGCATTTTCTAAATTACCTTAAAAACTGCACTATTGTGCTAATTTGGGAAAAATTCAAAAGAAGTGCATGGAAAGGATAAGACCCCATAAACCTAACGTAATATTTAGTTAATTTCAAAAGAAAAAATTCAAAATTGAAATGGCTGTAACTTTTTAAGTTTTATTCTTGCAAAAAATGAGTTGCATTTTCTAAATCAGCTTCAAAATCTGCACTATTGAGCGAATATGTGAAAAATTCTGAAGTAGTGCGTGGAAAGGATAAGACCCCATAAACCTAACGCAATATTTAGTTAATTTCAAACAACAAAATTCAAAACTGAAATGGCTGTAACTTTTTAAGTTATCATTCCTACAAAAACTGGTTTGCATTTCTAAATCAGAGTAACACATTGCACTATTGAACAAATTTGTGAAAAAATTGAAAGAAGTACGTGGAAAGGTTAAGATCCCATATACCTAACGTAATATTTAATTAATTTCAAACGAAAAAAATCAAAATTGAAGTGGCTGTAACTTTAAATATTTTCATTCTTGCAAAAAATGAGCTGAATTTTCTAAATCAGGGTAGAAAATTGCACTATTGATCGCATTTTTAAAAAATCGAAAAGTAGTGCGTGGAAAACATAAGATCCAATAAACCTAACGTAATATTTAGTTAATTTCAAAAGAAAAATTTCAAAATTGAAAAGGTTATAACTTTCTATGTTTTCATTCTTGCAAAAAATGAGTTGCATTTTCTAAATCAGCTTCAACAACTGCACTATTGAGCAAATATGTGAAAAATTCGTAAGTAGTGCGTGGAAAGGATAAGACCCCATATCCCTAACGCAATATTTAGTTAATTTCAAACGAAAAATTCAAAATTGAAATGGCTGTAACTTTCAAAGTTATCATTCCTGCAAAAATTGAGTTGCATTTTCTAAAGTAGAGTTTGAAATTGCATTATTGAGCAAATTAGTGAAAATATCGAAGGAAGTGCGTGGAAAGGATAAGACCCCGTAAACCTAACGTAATATTTAGTTAATTTCAAACGAATCATTCAAAATTGAAATGGCTGTACCTTTTTAAGTTTTCATTCTTGCAAAAAAAGAGTTACATTTTCTAAATCACCTTAAGAAGCTGCAGTATTGAGAGAATGTTTTAAAAAATCGAAAGTGCGTGGAAAGGATAAGACCCCGTAAACCTAACGTAATATTTAGTTAATTTCAAACGAAAAAAACAAAATTGAAATGGCTGTAACTTTCTAAATTATCATTCCTGCAAAAAATGAGTTGCATTTTCTAAATTAGAGTATGAAATTGCACTACTGAACAAATTTGTGAAAAAATCGAAAGAAGTGCGTGGAAAGGATAAGAACACAAAAACCTAACGTAATATTTACTTAATTTCAATCGAGAAAATTCAAAATTGAAAGGACATAACTTTTTATAATTTAATTTTTACAAGAAATGAGTTGCATTTTCTAAATTACCTTAAAAACTGCACTATTGTGCGAATTTGGGAAAAATTCAAAAGAAGTGCGTGGAAAGGATAAGACCCCATAAACCTTCCGTAATATTTAGTAAATTTCAAACGAAATTAGTAGGCTGTAACCTACTAAGTTATCAATCCTGCAAAAAATGGGTTGTATTTTCTAAATCAGAGTAGAAAATTGCACTATTGAGCGCATTTGTGAAAAAATCGAAAGAAGTGCGCTGAAAGGATAAGACCCCATACACCTAACGTAATATTTAGTTAATTTCAAACGAATCATTCAAAATTGAAATGGCTGTAACTTTCTAAGTTATCATTCCTGCAAAAAATGAGTTGCATTTTCTAAATTACCTTAAAAACTGCACTCTTTTGAGAATTTGTGAAAAAATCGAAAGAAGTGCGTGGAAAGGATAAGACCCCATAAAACTAACGTCATATTTAGTTAATTTCAAAAAAAAAATTCAAAATTGAAATGGCTGTAACTTTTTAGTTTTATTCTTGCAAAAAATGAGTTGCATTTTCTCAATCAGCTTCAAAATCTAATAAGTTATCATTCCTACAAAAACTGGTTTGCATTTCTAAATCAGAGTATGACATTGCACTATTGAACAAATTTGTGAAAAAATCGAAACAACTGCGTGGAAAGGATAAGATCCCATATACCTAACGTAATATTTAATTAATTTCAAACGAAAAAAATCAAAATTGAAGTGGCTGTAACTTTAAATATTTTCATTCTTGCAAAAAATGAGCTGAATTTTCTAAATCAGGGTAGAAAATTGCACTATTGATCGCATTTTAAAAAAAATCGAAAGTAGTGCGTGGAAAACATAAGATCCCATAAACCTAACGTAATATTTAGTTAATTTCAAAGGAAAAATTTCAAAATTGAAATGGCTATAACTTTCTAAGTTTTCATTCTTGCAAAAAATGAGTTGCATTTTCTAAATCAGCTTCAACAACTGCACTATTGAGCAAATATGTGAAAAATTCGTAAGTAGTGCGTGGAAAGGATAAGACCCCGTATCCCTGACGCAATATTTAGTTAATTTCAAACGAAAAAATTCAAAATTGTAATGGCTGTAACTTTCGAAGTTATCATTCCTGCAAAAAATGAGTTGCATTTTCTAAATTACCTTAAAAACTGCACTCTTTTGAGAATTTGTGAAAAAATCGAAAGAAGTGCGTGGAAAGTATAAGACCCCATAAAACTAACGTCATATTTAGTTAATTTCAAAAGAAAAAATTCAAAATTGAAATGGCTGTAACTTTTTTAGTTTTATTCTTGCAAAAAATGAGTTGCATTTTCTCAATCAGCTTCAAAATCTAATAAGTTATCATTCTTACAAAAACTGGTTTGCATTTCTAAATCAGAGTATGACATTGCACTATTGAACAAATTTGTGAAAAAATCGAAACAACTGCGTGGAAAGGATAAGATCCCATATACCTAACGTAATATTTAATTAATTTCAAACGAAAAAATTCAAAATTGAAGTGGCTGTAACTTTATATATTTTCATTCTTGCAAAAAATGAGCTGAATTTTCTAAATCAGGGTAGAAAATTGCACTATTGATCGAATTTTTTAAAAAATCGAAAGGTAGTGCGTGGAAAAGATAAGATCCATAAACCTAACGTAATATTTAGTTATTTCAAACGAAAAAATTCAAAATTGAAATGGCTATAACTTTTTAAGTTTTCATTCTTGCTAAAAATGAGTTGCATTTTCTAAATCAGCTTCAACAACTGCACTATTGAGCAAATATGTGAAAAATCGTAAGTAGTGCGTGGAAAGGATAAGACCCCGTACCTAACGCAATATTTAGTAAATTTCAAACGAAAAAATTCAAATTGAAATGGCTGTACTTTCGAAGTTATCACTTGCAAAAATGAGTTGTTTTCTAAATCAGAGTGAACATTGCATATATGAGCAAATTTGTGAAAATATCTAAAAGTGCGAGGAAAGGATAAGACCCCATATACCTTACGTAATATTTAGTTAATTTCAATCAGGAAAATTCAAAATTGAAATGATCATAACTTTTTATGATTTCATTTCCACAAGAAATGAGTTGCATTTTCTAAATCAGCTTAAAAACTGCACTGCTTCGAATTTGGGAAAAATTGGAAAGAATTGCGTGGAAGGATAAGACCCCATAAACCTAAAGCAATATTTAGTAAATTTCAAACAACAAAATTCAAAACTGAAATGGCTGTAACTTTTTAAGTTATCATTCCTGCAAAAACTGGTGTGCATTTCTAAATCAGAGTATGACATTGCACTATTGAACAAATTTGTGAAAAAATCGAAAGAAGTGTGTGGAAAGGATAAGACCTCCGAAAACCTAACGGAATATTTTGTTAATTTCAAAGGAAAAAATTCAAAATTGAAATGGCTGTACCTTTCTAAGTTTTCATTCTTGCAAAACATGAGTTGCATATTCTAAACCAGATTAAAAATCTTCCCTATTCAGCGAATTTTTGAAAAAATCGAAAGTGCGTATAAAGGATAAGACACCATACACCTAACGTAATATTTAATTAATTTCAAACGAAAAATTTCAAAATTGAAATGGGTATAACTTTTTAAGTTTTCATTCTTGCAAAAAATGAGTTACATTTTCTAAGTCAGCTTCTAAAACGGCACTATTGAGCGAATATGTGAAAAATTCGTATGTAGTGCGTGAAAAGGATAAGACCCCATAAACCTAACGTAATAGAGTTAGAATAGAGTAGAAAATTGCACTATTCAGCGCATTTGTGAAAAAATCAAAGGAAGTGCGTGGAAAGGATAAGACCCCATAAACCTAAGTAATATTTAGTTAATTTCAAACAAAAAAATTCAAAATTGAAATGGCTGTAACTTTTTAAGTTTTATTCTTGCAAAAAATGAGTTGCATTTTCTAAATCAGCTTCAAAAACTGCACTATTGAGCGAATATGTGAAAAATTCGTAAGTTGTGCGTGGAAAGGATAAGACCCCATGAACCTAATGCAATATTTAGTTAATTTCAAAAGAAAAAATTCAAAATTGAAATGGCTGTAACTTTCGAAGTTATCATTCCTGCAAAAATTGAGTTGCATTTTCTAAAGTAGAGTTTGAAATTGCACTATTGAGCAAATTTGTGAAAATATCGAAGGAATTGCGTGGAAAGGATAAGACACCGTAAACCTAACGTAATATTTAGTTAATTTCAAACGAATCATTCGAAATTGAAATGGCTGTAACTTTCTAAGTTATCATTCCTGCAAAAAATGAGTTGCGTTTTGTAAATCAGAGTATCAAATTGCACTATTGAGCAAATTTGTGAAACAATCGAAAGAAGTGCGTGGAAAGGATAAGACCCCGTAAAGTTAACGTAATATTTAGTTAATTTCAAACGAAAAAAACAAAATTGAAATGGCTGTAACTTTCTAAATTTCATTCCTGCAAAATATGAGTTGCATTTTCTAAATTAGAGTATGAAATTGCACTATTGAGCAATTTGTGAAAAAATCGAAAGAAGTGCGTGGAAAGGATAAGAACACAAAAACCTAACGTAATATTTACTTAACTTCATTCGAGAAAATTCAAAATTGAAAGGACGTAACTTTTTAAGATTTAATTTTTACAAAAATGAGTTGCATTTTCTAAATTACCTTAAAAACTGCACTATTGTGCTAATTTGGGAAAAATTCAAAAGAAGTGCGGGAAAGGATAAGACCCCATAAACCTAACGTAATATTTAGTTAATTTCAAAAGAAAAATTCAAAATTGAAAGGCTGTAACTTTTACGTTTTATTCTTGCAAAAAAATGAGTTGCATTTTCTAAATCAGCTTAAAATCTGCACTATTGAGCGAATGTGAAAAATCGAAGAAGTGCGTGAAAGGATAAGACCCCATAAACCTAACGCAATATTTAGTTAATTTCAAACAACAAAATTCAAAACTGAAATGGCTGTAACTTTTAAGTTATCATTCCTACAAAAATGGTTGCATTTCTAAATCAGAGTAAACATTGCACTATTGAGCAAATTTGTGAAAAATGAAAAAAGTACGTGGAAAGGATAAGACCCCATATACTAACGTAATATTTAGTTAATTTCAAACGCATTCAAAATTGAAATGGCTGTAACTTTTTAAGTTTTCATTTGCAAAAAAGAGTTGCATTTTCTAAATTAGAGTATGAAATTGCACTACTGAACAAATTTGTGAAAAAATCGAAAGAAGTGCGTGGAAAGGATAAGAACACAAAAACCTAACGTAATATTTACTTAATTTCAATCGAGAAAATTCAAAATTGAAAGGACATAACTTTTTATAATTTAATTTTTACAAAAATGAGTTGCATTTTCTAAATTACCTTAAAAACTGCACTATTGTGCGAATTTGGGAAAAATTCAAAAGAAGTGCGTGGAAAGGATAAGACCCCATAAACCTTCCGTAATATTTAGTAAATTTCAAACGAAATTAGTAGGCTGTAACCTACTAGTTATCAATCCTGCAAAAAAAGGGTTGAATTTTCTAAATCAGAGTAGAAAATTGCACTATTGAGCGCATTTGTGAAAAAATCGAAAGAAGTGCGCTGAAAGGATAAGACCCCATACACCTAACGTAATATTTAGTTAATTTCAAACGAATCATTCAAAATTGAAATGGCTGTAACTTTCTAAGTTATCATTCCTGCAAAAAATGAGTTGCATTTTCTAAATTACCTTAAAAACTGCACTATTTTGCGAATTTGTGAAAAATCGAAAGAAGTGCGTGGAAAGGATAAGACCCCATAAAACTAACGTCATATTTAGTTAATTTCAAAAGAAAAAATTCAAAATTGAAATGGCTGTAACTTTTTAAGTTTTATTCTTGCAAAAAATGAGTTGCATTTTCTCAATCAGCTTCAAAATCTAATAAGTTATCATTCCTACAAAAACTGGTTTGCATTTCTAAATCAGAGTATGACATTGCACTATTGAACAAATTTGTGAAAAAATCGAAACAACTGCGTGGAAAGGATAAGATCCCATATACCTAACGTAATATTTAATTAATTTCAAACGAAAAATTCAAAATTGAAGTGGCTGTAACTTTATATATTTCATTCTTGCAAAAAATGAGCTGAATTTTCTAAATCAGGTAGAAAATTGCACTATTGATCGAATTTTTGAAAAAATCGAAAGGAGTGCGTGGAAAAGATAAGACCCCATAAACCTAACGTAATATTTAGTTATTTTCAAACGAAAAAATTCAAAATTGAAATGGCTGTTACTTTCTAAGTTATCACTCCTGCAAAAACTGGTTTGCTTTTATAAATCAGAGTACGACATTGCACTATTGAGCAAATTTGTGAAAAAATCTAAAGTAGTGCGAGGAAAGATAAGACCCATATACCTTACGTAATATTTAGTTAATTTCAATCAGGAAAATTCAAAATTGAAATGATCATAACTTTTTATAATTTCATTTCCACAAGAAATGAGTTGCATTTTCTAAATCAGCTTAAAAACTGCACTGTTCTGCGAATTTGGGAAAAATTGGAAAGAATTGCGTGGAAGGATAAGACCCCATAAACCTAAAGCAATATTTAGTAAATTTCAAACAACAAAATTCAAAACTGAAATGGCTGTAACTTTTTAAGTTATCATTCCTGCAAAAACTGGTGTGCATTTCTAAATCAGAGTATGACATTGCACTATTGAACAAATTTGTGAAAAATCGAAAGAAGTGTGTGGAAAGGATAAGACCTCCGAAAACCTAACGGAATATTTTGTTAATTTCAAAGGAAAAAATTCAAAATTGAAATGGCTGTACCTTTCTAAGTTTTCATTCTTGCAAAACATGAGTTCAATATTCTAAACCAGATTAAAAATCTTCCCTATTCAGCGAATTTTTGAAAAAATCGAAAGTGCGTATAAAGGATAAGACACCATACACCTAACGTAATATTTAATTAATTTCAAACGAAAAATTTCAAAATTGAAATGGGTATAACTTTTTAAGTTTTCAGTCTTGCAAAAAATGAGTTACATTTTCTAAGTCAGCTTCTAAAACGGCACTATTGAGCGAATATGTGAAAAATTCGTATGTAGTGCGTGAAAAGGATAAGACCCCATAAACCTAACGTAATAGAGTTAGAATAGAGTAGAAAATTGCACTATTCAGCGCATTTGTGAAAAAATCAAAGGAAGTGCGTGGAAAGGATAAGATCCCATAAACCTAAAGTAATATTTAGTTAATTTCAAACAAAAAAATTCAAAATTGAAATGGCTGTAACTTTTTAAGTTTTATTCTTGCAAAAAATGAGTTGCATTTTCTAAATCAGCTTCAAAAACTGCACTATTGAGCGAATATGTGAAAAATTCGTAAGTTGTGCGTGGAAAGGATAAGACCCCATGAACCTAATGCAATATTTAGTTAATTTCAAAAGAAAAAATTCAAAATTGAAATGGCTGTAACTTTCGAAGTTATCATTCCTGCAAAAATTGAGTTGCATTTTCTAAAGTAGAGTTTGAAATTGCACTATTGAGCAAATTTGTGAAAATATCGAAGGAAGGAAGTGCGTGGAAAGGATAAGACACCGTAAACCTAACGTAATATTTAGTTAATTTCAAACGAATCATTCAAAATTGAAATGGCTGTAACTTTCTAAGTTATCATTCCGGCAAAAAATGAGTTGCATTTTCTAAATTACCTTAAAAACTGCACTATTTTGCGAATTTGTGAAAAAATCGAAAGAAGTGCGCTGAAAGGATATGACCCCATACAGCTAACGTAATATTTAGTTAATTTCAAACGAATCATTCAAAATTGAAATGGCTGTAACTTTCTAAGTTATCATTCCTTCAAAAAATGAGTTGCGTTTTGTAAATCAGAGTATCAAATTGCACTATTGAGCAAATTTGTGAAACAATCGAAAGAAGTGCGTGGAAAGGATAAGACCCCGTAAAGTTAACGTAATATTTAATTAATTTCAAACGAAAAAAACAAAATTGAAATGGCTGTAACTTTCTAAATTATCATTCCTGCAAAATATGAGTTGCATTTTCTAAATTAGAGTATGAAATTGCACTATTGAGCATATTTGTGAAAAAATCGAAAGAAGTGCGTGGAAAGGATAAGAACACAAAAACCTAACGTAATATTTACTTAACTTCTTTCGAGAAAATTCAAAATTGAAAGGACGTAACTTTTTAAGATTTAATTTTTACAAGAAATGAGTTGCATTTTCTAAATTACCTTAAAAACTGCACTATTGTGCTAATTTGGGAAAAATTCAAAAGAAGTGCATGGAAAGGATAAGACCCCATAAACCTAACGTAATATTTAGTTAATTTCAAAAGAAAAATTCAAAATTGAAATGGCTGTAACTTTTTACGTTTTATTCTTGCAAAAAATGAGTTGCATTTTCTAAATCAGCTTCAAAATCTGCACTATTGAGCGAATATGTGAAAAATTCTGAAGTAGTGCGTGGAAAGGATAAGACCCCATAAACCTAACGCAATATTTAGTTAATTTCAAACAACAAAATTCAAAACTGAAATGGCTGTAACTTTTTAAGTTATCATTCCTACAAAAACTGGTTTGCATTTCTAAATCAGAGTAACACATTGCACTATTGAACAAATTTGTGAAAAAATTGAAAGAAGTACGTGGAAAGGATAAGATCCCATATACCTAACGTAATATTTAGTTAATTTCAAACGAATCATTCAAAATTGAAATGGCTGTACCTTTTTAAGTTTTCATTCTTGCAAAAAAAGAGTTGCATTTTCTAAATTAGAGTATGAAATTGCACTACTGAACAAATTTTGAAAAAATCGAAAGAAGTGCGTGGAAAGGATAAGAACACAAAAACCTAACGTAATATTTACTTAATTTCAATCGAGAAAATTCAAAATTGAAAGGACATAACTTTTTATAATTTAATTTTTACAAGAAATGAGTTGCATTTTCTAAATTACCTTAAAAACTGCACTATTGTGCGAATTTGGGAAAAATTCAAAAGAAGTGCGTGGAAAGGATAAGACCCCATAAACCTTCCGTAATATTTAGTAAATTTCAAACGAAATTAGTAGGCTGTAACCTACTACGTTATCAATCCTGCAAAAAAAGGGTTGAATTTTCTAAATCAGAGTAGAAAATTGCACTATTGAGCGCATTTGTGAAAAAATCGAAAGAAGTGCGCTGAAAGGATAAGACCCCATACACCTAACGTAATATTTAGTTAATTTCAAACGAATCATTCAAAATTGAAATGGCTGTAACTTTCTAAGTTATCATTCCTGCAAAAAATGAGTTGCATTTTCTAAATTACCTTAAAAACTGCACTATTTGCGAATTTGTGAAAAATATCGAAAGAAGTGCGTGGAAAGGATAAGACCCCATAAAACTAACGTCATATTTAGTTAATTTCAAAAGAAAAAATTCAAAATTGAAATGGCTGTAACTTTTTAAGTTTTATTCTTACAAAAAATGAGTTGCATTTTCTCAATCAGCTTCAAAATCTAATAAGTTATCATTCCTACAAAAACTGGTTTGCATTTCTAAATCAGAGTATGACATTGCACTATTGAACAAATTTGTGAAAAAATCGAAACAACTGCGTGGAAAGGATAAGATCCCATATACCTAACGTAATATTTAATTAATTTCAAACGAAAAATTCAAAATTGAAGTGGCTGTAACTTTATATATTTTCATTCTTGCAAAAAATGAGCTGAATTTTCTAAATCAGGGTAGAAAATTGCACTATTGCTCGAATTTTTGAAAAAATCGAAAGGAGTGCGTGGAAAAGATAAGACCCCATAAACCTAACGTAATATTTAGTTATTTTCAAACGAAAAAATTCAAAATTGAAATGGCTGTAACATTTTAAGTTTTCTTTCCTGCTAAAAATGAGTTGCATTTTCTAAGTCAGAGTATGACATTGCACTATTGTAAAAATTTGTGAAACAATCGAAAGAAGCGTGTGGAAAGGATAAGACCCCCGAAAACCTAACGTAATACTTAGTAAATTTCAAACGAAAAAATTCCAAATTGAAATGGCTGTTACTTTCTAAGTTATCACTCCTGCAAAAACTGGTTTGCTTTTATAAATCAGAGTACGACATTGCACTCTTGAGCAAATTTGTGAAAAAATCTAAAGTAGTGCGAGGAAATGATAAGACCCCATATACCTTACGTAATATTTAGTTAATTTCAATCAGGAAAATTCAAAATTGAAATGATCATAACTTTTTATAATTTCATTTCCACAAGAAATGAGTTGCATTTTCTAAATCAGCTTAAAAACTGCACTGTTCTGCGAATTTGGGAAAAATTGGAAAGAATTGCGTGGAAGGATAAGACCCCATAAACCTAAAGCAATATTTAGTAAATTTCAAACAACAAAATTCAAAACTGAAATGGCTGTAACTTTTTAAGTTATCATTCCTGCAAAAACTGGTGTGCATTCTAAATCAGAGTATGACATTGCACTATTGAACAAATTTGTGAAAAAATCGAAAGAAGTGTGTGGAAAGGATAAGACCTCCGAAAACCTAACGGAATATTTTGTTAATTTCAAAGGAAAAAATTCAAAATTGAAATGGCTGTACCTTTCTAAGTTTTCATTCTTGCAAAACATGAGTTGCATATTCTAAACCAGATTAAAATCTGCCCTATTCAGCGAATTTTGAAAAATCGAAAGTGCGTATAAAGGATATTTAATAATTTCAAACGAAAAATTTCAAAATTGAAATGGGTATAACTTTTTAAGTTTTCATTCTTGCAAAAAATGAGTTGTATTTTCTAAGTCAGCTTCAAAAACTGCATTATTGAGTGAATATGTGAAAAATTCGTATGTAGTGCGTGAAAAGGATAAGACCCCATAAACCTAAAGTAATAGAGTTAGAATAGCGTAGAAAATTGCACTATTCAGTGCATTTGTGAAAAAATCAAAGGAAGTGCGTGGAAAGGATAAGACCCCATAAACCTAAAGTAATATTTAGTTAATTTCAAACAAAAAAATTCAAAATTGAAATGGCTGCAACTTTTTAAGTTTTATTCTTGCAAAAAATGAGTTGCATTTTCTAAATCAGCTTCAAAAATTGCACTATTGAGCGAATATGTGAAAAATTCGTAAGTTGTGCGTGGAAAGGATAAGACCCCATTAACCTAATGCAATATTTAGTTAATTTCAAAAGAAAAAATTCAAAATTGAAATGGCTGTAACTTTCGAAGTTATCATTCCTGCAAAAATTGAGTTGCATTTTCTAAAGTAGAGTTTGAAATTGCACTATTGAGCAAATTTGTGAAAATATCGAAGGAAGTGCGTGGAAAGGATAAGACCCCGTAAACCTAACGTAATATTTAGTTAATTTCAAACGAATCATTCAAAATTGAAATGGCTGTAACTTTCTAAGTTATCAATCCTGCAAAAAATGAGTTGCATTTTCTAAATCACCTTAAGAAGCTGCAGTATTGAGAGAATGTTTTAAAAAATCGAAAGTGCGTGGAAAGGATAAGACCCCGTAAACTAACGTAATATTTGTTAATTTCAAACGAAAAACAAAATTGAAATGGCTGTAACTTTCTAAATTATCATTCCTGCAAAAAATGAGTTGCATTTTCTAAATTAGAGTATGAAATTGCACTACTGAAAATTTGTGAAAAAATCGAAAGAAGTGCGTGGAAAGGATAAGAACACAAAAACCTAACGTAATATTTACTTAATTTCAATCGAGAAAATTCAAAATTGAAAGGACATAACTTTTTATAATTTAATTTTTAAAAAAATGAGTTGCATTTTCTAAATTACCTTAAAAACTGCACTATTGTGCGAATTTGGGAAAAATTCAAAAGAAGTGCGTGGAAAGGATAAGACCCCATAAACCTTCCGTAATATTTAGTAAATTTCAAACGAAATTAGTAGGCTGTAACCTACTAAGTTATCAATCCTGCAAAAAAAGGGTTGAATTTTCTAAATCAGAGTATAAAATTGCACTATTGAGCGCATTTGTGAAAAATCGAAAGAAGTGCGCTGAAAGGATAAGACCCCATACACCTAACGTAATATTTAGTTAATTTCAAACGAATCATTCAAAATTGAAATGGCTGTAACTTTCTAAGTTATCATTCCTGCAAAAAATAGTTGCATTTTCTAAATTACCTTAAAAACTGCACTATTTTGCGAATTTGTGAAAAATCGAAAGAAGTGCGTGGAAAGGATAAGACCCCATAAAACTAACGTCATATTTAGTTAATTTCAAAAGAAAAAATTCAAAATTGAAATGGCTAACTTTTTAAGTTTTATTCTTGCAAAAATGAGTTGCATTTTCTCAATCAGCTTCAAAATCTAATAAGTTATCATTCCTACAAAAACTGGTTTGCATTTCTAAATCAGAGTATGACATTGCACTATTGAACAAATTTGTGAAAAATCGAAACAACCTGGAAAGGATAAGATCCCATATACCTAACGTAATATTTAATTAATTTCAAACGAAAAATTCAAAATTGAAGTGGCTGTAACTTTATATATTCATTCTTGCAAAAAATGAGCTGAATTTTCTCAATCAGGGTAGAAAATTGCACTATTGATCGAATTTTTGAAAAAATCGAAAGGAGTGCGTGGAAAAGATAAGACCCCATAAACCTAACGTAATATTTAGTTATTTTCAAACGAAAAAATTCAAAATTGAAATGGCTGTAACTTTTTAAGTTTTCTTTCCTGCTAAAAATGAGTTGCATTTTCTAAGTCAGAGTATGACATTGCACTATTGTTAAAAATTTGTGAAACAATCGAAAGAAGCGTGTGGAAAGGATAAGACCCCCGAAAACCTAACGTAATACTTAGTAAATTTCAAACGAAAAAATTCCAAATTGAAATGGCTGTTACTTTCTAAGTTATCACTCCTGCAAAAACTGGTTTGCTTTTATAAATCAGAGTACGACATTGCACTATTGAGCAAATTTGTGAAAAAATCTAAAGTAGTGCGAGGAAAGGATAAGACCCCATATACCTTACGTAATATTTAGTTAATTTCAATCAGGAAAATTCAAAATTGAAATGATCATAACTTTTTATGATTTCATTTCCACAAGAAATGAGTTGCATTTTCTAAATCAGCTTAAAAACTGCACTTTTGCGAATTTGGGAAAAATTGGAAAGAATTGCGTGGAAGGATAAGACCCCATAAACCTAAAGCAATATTTAGTAAATTTCAAACAACAAAATTCAAAACTGAAATGGCTGTAACTTTTTAAGTTATCATTCCTGCAAAAACTGGTGTGCATTTCTAAATCAGAGTATGACATTGCACTATTGAACAAATTTGTGAAAAAATCGAAAGAAGTGTGTGGAAAGGATAAGACCTCCGAAAACCTAACGGAATATTTTGTTAATTTCAAAGGAAAAAATTCAAAATTGAAATGGCTGTACCTTTCTAAGTTTTCATTCTTGCAAAACATGAGTTGCATATTCTAAACCAGATTTAAAATCTGCCCTATTCAGCGAATTTTTGAAAAAATCGAAAGTGCGTATAAAGGATATTTAATTAATTTCAAACGAAAAATTTCAAAATTGAAATGGGTATAACTTTTTAAGTTTTCATTCTTGCAAAAAATGAGTTGCATTTTCTAAGTCAGCTTCAAAAACTGCACTATTGAGCGAATATGTGAAAAATTCGTATGTAGTGCGTGAAAAGGACAAGACCCCATAAACCTAACGTAATAGAGTTAGAATAGAGTAGAAAATTGCACTATTCAGTGCATTTGTGAAAAAATCAAAGGAAGTGCGTGGAAAGGATAAGACCCCATAAACCTAAAGTAATATTTAGTTAATTTCAAACAAAAAAATTCAAAATTGAAATGGCTGTAACTTTTTAAGTTTTATTCTTGCAAAAAATGAGTTGCATTTTCTAAATCAGCTTCAAAAATTGCACTATTGAGCGAATATGTGAAAAATTCGTAAGTTGTGCGTGGAAAGGATAAGACCCCATGAACCTAATGCAATATTTAGTAATTTCAAAAGAAAAAATTCAAAATTGAAATGGCTGTAACTTTCGAAGTTATCATTCCTGCAAAAATTGAGTTGCATTTTCTAAAGTAGAGTTTGAAATTGCACTATTGAGCAAATTTGTGAAAATATCGAAGGAAATGCGTGGAAAGGATAAGACCCCGTAAACCTAACGTAATATTTAGTTAATTTCAAACGAATCATTCAAAATTGAAATGGCTGTAAATTTCTAAGTTATAATTCCTGCAAAAAATGAGATGCATTTTCTAAATTACCTTAAAAACTGCACTATTTTCGAATTTGTGAAAAAATCGAAAGAAGTGCGCTGAAAGGATAAGACCCCATACACCTAACGTAATATTTAGTTAATTTCAAACGAATAATTCAAAATTGAAATGGCTGTAACTTTCTAAGTTATCATTCCTGCAAAAAATGAGTTGCGTTTTGTAAATCAGAGTATCAAACTGCACTATTGAGCAAATTTGTGAAACAATCGAAAGAAGTGCGTGGAAAGGATAAGACACCGTAAACCTAACGTAATATTTAGTTAATTTCAAACGAATCATTCAAAATTGAAATGGCTGTAACTTTCTAAGTTATCATTCCTGCAAAAAATGAGTTGCATTTTCTAAATTACCTTAAAAACTGCACTATTTTGCGAATTTGTGAAAAAATCGAAAGAAGTGCGCTGAAAGGATAAGACCCCATACACCTAACGTAATATTTAGTTAATTTAAAGCGAATCATTCAAAATTGAAATGGCTGTAACTTTCTAAGTTATCATTCCTTCAAAAAATGAGTTGCGTTTTGTAAATCAGAGTATCAAATTGCACTATTGAGCAAATTTGTGAAACAATCGAAAGGAGTGCGTGGAAAGGATAAGACCCCGTAAAGTTAACGTAATATTTAGTTAATTTCAAACGAAAAAAACAAAATTGAAATGGCTGTAACTTTCTAAATTATCATTCCTGCAAAAAATGAGTTGCATTTTCTAAATTAGAGTATGAAATTGCACTATTGAGCATATTTCTGAAAAAATCGAAAGAAGTGCGTGGAAAGGATAAGAACACAAAAACCTAACGTAATATTTACTTAACTTCATTCGAGAAAATTCAAAATTGAAAGGACGTAACTTTTTATGATTTAATTTTTACAAGAAATGAGTTGCATTTTCTAAATTACCTTAAAAACTGCACTATTGTGCTAATTTGGGAAAAATTCAAAAGAAGTGCATGGAAAGGATAAGACCCCATAAACCTAACGTAATATTTAGTTAATTTCAAAAGAAAAAATTCAAAATTGAAATGGCTGTAACTTTTTATGTTTTATTCTTGCAAAAAATGAGTTGCATTTTCTAAATCAGCTTCAAAATCTGCACTATTGAGCGAATATGTGAAAAATTCTGAAGTAGTGCGTGGAAAGGATAAGACCCCATAAACCTAACGCAATATTTAGTTAATTTCAAACAACGAAATTCAAAACTAAAATTGCTGTAACTTTTTAAGTTATCATTCCTACAAAAACTGGTTTGCATTTCTAAATCAGAGTAACACATTGCACTATTGAACAAATTTGTGAAAAAATCGAAAGAAGTACGTGGAAACGATAAGATCCCATATACCTAACGTAATATTTAATTAATTTCAAACGAAAAAAATCAAAATTGAAGTGGCTGTAACTTTAAATATTTTCATTCTTGCAAAAAATGAGCTAAATTTTCTAAATCAGGGTAGAAAATTGCACTATTGATCGCATTTTTTAAAAAATCGAAAGTAGTGCGTGGAGAACATAAGATCCCATAAACCTAACGTAATATTTAGTTAATTTCAAACGAAAAATTTCAAAATTGAAATGACTATAACTTTCTAAGTTTTCATTCTTGCAAAAAATGAGTTCCATTTTCTAAATCAGCTTCAACAACTGCACTATTGAGCAAATACGTGAAAAATTCGTAAGTAGTGCGTGGAAAAGATAAGACCCCATATCCCTGACGCAATATTTAGTTAATTTCAAACGAAAAAATTCAAAATTGAAATGGCTGTAACTTTCGAAGTTATCATTCCTGCAAAAATTGAGTTGCATTTTCTAAAGTAGAGTTTGAAATTGCATTATCGAGCAAATTTGTGAAAATATCGAAGGAAGTGCGTGGAAAGGATAAGACCCCGTAAACCTAACGTAATATTTAGTTAATTTCAAACGAATCATTCAAAATTGAAATGGCTGTACCTTTTTAAGTTTTCATTCTTGCAAAAAAAGAGTTACATTTTCTAAATCACCTTAAGAAGCTGCAGTATTGACAGAATGTTTTAAAAAATCGAAAGTGCGTGGAAAGGATAAGACCCCGTAAACTAACGTAATATTTAGTTAATTTCAAAACGAAAAAAACAAAATTGAAATGGCTGTAACTTTCTAAATTATCATTCCTGCAAAAAATGAGTTGCATTTTCTAAATTAGAGTATGAAATTGCACTACTGAACAAATTTGTGAAAAAATCGAAAGAAGTGCGTGGAAAGGATAAGAACACAAAAACCTAACGTAATATTTACTTAATTTCAATCGAGAGAAAATTTAAAATTGAAAGGACATAACTTTTTATAATTTAATTTTTACAAGAAATGAGTTGCATTTTCTAAATTACCTTAAAAACTGCACTATTGTGCGAATTGGGAAAAATTCAAAAGAAGTTCGTGGAAAGGATAAGACCCATAAACCTTCCGTAATATTTAGTAAATTTCAAACGAAATTAGTAGGCTGTAACCTACTAGTTATCAATCCTGCAAAAAAGGTTGAATTTTCTAAATCAGAGTATAAATTGCACTATTGAGCGCATTTGTGAAAAAATCGAAGAAGTGCGCTGAAAGGATAAGACCCATACACCTAACGTAATATTTAGTTAATTTCAAACGAATCATTCAAAATTGAAATGGCTGTAACTTTCTAAGTTATCATTCCTGCAAAAATGAGTTGCATTTTCTAAATTACTAAAAACTGCACTATTTTGCGAATTTGTGAAAATATCGAAAGAAGTGCGTGGAAAGGATAGACCCCATAAAACTAACGTCATATTTAGTTAATTTCAAAAGAAAAAATTCAAAATTGAAATGGCTGTAACTTTTTAAGTTTTATTCTTGCAAAAATTGAGTTGCATTTTCTCAATCAGCTTCAAAATCTAACAAGTTATCATTCCTACAAAACTGGTTTGCATTTCTAAATCAGAGTATGACATTGCACTATTGAACAAATTTGTGAAAAAATCGAAACAACTGCGTGGAAAGGATAAGATCCCATATACCTAACGTAATATTTAATTAATTTCAAACGAAAAATTCAAAATTGAAGTGGCTGTAACTTTATATATTTTCATTCTTGCAAAAATGAGCTGAATTTCTAAAATCAGGGTAGAAAATTGCACTATTGCTCGAATTTTTGAAAAAATCGAAAGGAGTGCGTGGAAAAGATAAGACCCCATAACCTAACGTAATATTTAGTTATTTTCAAACGAAAAAATTCAAATTGAAATGGCTGTAACTTTTTAAGTTTCTTTCCTGCTAAAAATGATTTCATTTTCTAAGTCAGAGTATGACATTGCACTATTGTTAAAATTTGTGAAACAATCGAAAGAAGCGTGTGGAAAGGATAAGACCCCCGAAAACCTAACGTAATATTTAGTAAATTTCAAACGAAAAAATTCCAAATTGAAATGGCTGTTACTTTTTTAAGTTATCACTCCTGCAAAAACTTGTTTGCTTTTATAAATCACAGTAAGACATTGCACTATTGAGCAAATTTGTGAAAAAATCTAAAGTAGTGCGAGGAAAGGATAAGACCAAATATACCTTACGTAATATTTAGTTAATTTCAATCAGGAAAATTCAAAATTGAAATGATCATAACTTTTTATGATTTCATTTCCACAAGAAATGAGTTGCATTTTCTAAATCAGCTTAAAAACTGCACTGTTCTGCGAATTTGGGAAAAATTGGAAAGAATTGCGTGGAAGGATAAGACCCATAAACCTAAAGCAATATTAGTAAATTTCAAACAACAAAATTCAAACTGAAATGGCTGTAACTTTTAAGTTATCATTCCTGCAAAAAACTGGTGTGATTTCTAAATCAGAGTATGACATTGCACTATTGAACAAATTTGTGAAAAATCGAAGAAGTGTGTGGAAAGGATAGACCTCCGAAAACCTAACGG
This sequence comes from Bathynomus jamesi, assembly GCA_023014485.1. Lineage (NCBI taxonomy): Eukaryota > Metazoa > Arthropoda > Malacostraca > Isopoda > Cirolanidae > Bathynomus > Bathynomus jamesi. The sequence goes on from JAJOZX010020769.1 coordinate 25,265, forward strand.
AATATTTTGTAATTTCAAAGGAAAAAATCAAAATTGAAATGGCTGTACCTTTCTAAGTTTCATTCTTGCAAAACATGAGTTGCATATTCTAAACCAGATTTAAAATGCCCTATTCAGCGAATTTTTGAAAATCGAAAGTGCGTATAAAGGATATTTAATTAATTTCAAACGAAAAATTTCAAAATTGAAATGGGTATAACTTTTTAAGTTTCATCTTGCCAAAATGAGTTGCATTTTTTTAAGTCAGCTTCAAAAACTGCACTATGAGCGAATATGTGAAAAATTCGTATGTAGTGCGTGAAAGGATAAGACCCCATAAACCTAACGTAATAGAGTTAGAATAGAGTAGAAAATTGCACTATTCAGGCGCATTTGTGAAAAAATCAAAGGAAGTGCGTGGAAAGGATAAGCCCCATAAACTAAAGTAATATTTAGTTAATTTCAAAAAAAAATTCAAAATTGAAATGGCTGTAAACTTTTTAAGTTTTATTCTTGCAAAAAATGAGTTGCATTTCTAAATCAGCTTCAAAAAACTGCACTATTGAGCGTATATGTGAAAAATCGTAAGTTGTGCGTGGAAAGGATAAGACCCCATGAACCTAATGCAATATTTAGTAATTTCAAAAGAAAAAATTCAAATTGAAATGGCTTTAACTTTCGAAGTTATCATTCTGCAAAAATTGAGTTGCATTTTCTAAAGTAGAGTTTGAAATTGCACTATTGAGCAAATTGTGAAATATCGAAGGAAGTGCGTGGAAAGGATAAGACCCCGTAAACCTAACGTAATATTTAGTTAATTTCAAACGAATCATTCAAAATTGAAATGGCTGTAAATTTCTAAGTTATAATTCCTGCAAAAAATGAGATGCATTTTCTAAATTACCTTAAAAATTGCACTATTGCGAATTTGTGAAAAAATCGAAAGAAGTGCGCTGAAAGGATAAGACCCCATACACAACGTAATATTTAGTTAATTTCAAACGAATCATTCAAAATTGAAATGGCTGTAACTTTCTAAGTTATCATTCCTGCAAAAAAATGAGTTGCGTTTTGTAAATCAGAGTATCAAACTGCACTATTGAGCAAATTTGTGAAACAATCGAAGAAGTGCGGTGGAAAGGATAAGACACCGTAAACCTAACGTAATATTTAGTTAATTTCAAACGATCATTCAAAATTGAAATTGCTGTAACTTTCTAAGTTATCATTCCTGCAAAAAATGAATTGCATTTTCAAATTACCTTAAAAACTGCACTATTTTGCGAATTTGTGAAATAAATCGAAAGAAGTGCGCTGAAAGGATAAGACCCAACACCTAACGTAATATTTAGTTAATTTAAAGCGAATCATTCAAAATTGAAATGGCGTAACTTTCTAAGTTATCATTCCTTCAAAAATGAGTGCGTTTTGAAATCAGAGTATCAAATTGCACTATTGAGCAAATTTGTGAAACAATCGAAAGAAGTGCGTGAAAGGATAAGACCCCTTAATGTTAACGTAATATTTAGTTAATTTCAAACGAAAAAAACAAAATTGAAATTGCTGTAACTTTCTAAATTATCATTCCTGCAAAAATGAGTGCATTTTCTAAATTAGAGTATGAAATTGCACTATGAGCTATTTGTGAAAAAAATCGAAAGAAATGCGTTGGAAGGATAAGAAACACAAAAACCTAACGTAATATTTACTTAACTTCATTCGAGAAAATTCAAAATTGAAAGGACGTAACTTTTTATGATTTAATTTTTACAAGAAATGAGTTGCATTTTCTAAATTACCTTCAAAACTGCATTATTGTGTGAATTTGGGAAAAATTCAAAAGAAGTGCATGGAAAGGATAAGACCCCATAAACCTCAAGTAATATTTAGTTAATTTCAAAAGAAAAAATTCAAAATTGAAATGGCTGTAACTTTTTACGTTTTATTCTTGCAAAAAACGAGTTGCATTTTCTAAATCAGCTTCAAAATCTGCACTATTGAGCGAATATGTGAAAAATTCTGAAGTAGTGCGTGGAAAGAACAAGACCCCATAAACCTAACGTAATATTTAGTTAATTTCAAAAGAAAAAATTCAAAATTGAAATGGCTGTAACTTTTTACGTTTTATTCTTGCAAAAAATGAGTTGCATTTTCTAAATCAGCTTCAAAATCTGCACTATTGAGCGAATATGTGAAAAATTCTGAATTAGTGCGTGGAAAGGATAAGACCCCATATCCCTAACGCAATATTTAGTTAATTTCAAACGAAAAAATTCAAAATTGAAATGGCTGTAACTTTCGAAGTTATCATTCCTGCAAAAATTGAGTTGCATTTTCTAAAGTAAAGTTTGAAATTTCATTATTTTAGCAAATTTGCGAAAATATCGAAGGAAGTGCGTGGAAAGGGTAAGACCCAGTAAACCTAACGTAATATTTAGTTAATTTCAAACGAATCATTCAAAATTGAAATGGCTGTACCTTTTTAAGTTTTCATTCTTGCAAAAAAAGTTACATTTTCTAAATCACCTTAAGAAGCTGCAATATTGAGAGAATGTTTTAAACAATCGAAAGTGCGTGGAAAGGATAAGACCCCGTAAACCTAACGTAATATTTAGTTAATTTCAAACGAAAAAAACAAAATTGAAATGGCTGTAACTTTCTAAATTATCATTCCTGCAAAAAATGAGTTGCATTTTCTAAATTAGAGTATGAAATTGCACTACTGAACAAATTTGTGAAAAAATCGAAAGAAGTGCGTGGAAAGGATAAGAACACAAAAACCTAACGTAATATTTACTTAATTTCAATCGAGAAAATTCAAAATTGAAAGGACATAACTTTTTATAATTTAATTTTTACAAGAAATGAGTTGCATTTTCTAAATTACCTTAAAAACTGCAGTATTGTGCGAATTTGGGAAAAATTCAAAAGAAGTGCGTGGAAAGGATAAGACCCCATAAACCTTCCGTAATATTTAGTAAATTTCAAACGAAATTAGTAGGCTGTAACCTACTAAGTTATCAATCCTGCAAACAATGGGTTGTATTTTCTAAATCAGAGTAGAAAATTGCACTATTGAGCGCATTTGTGAAAAAATCGAAAGAAGTGCGCTGAAAGGATAAGACCCCATACACCTAACGTAATATTTAGTTAATTTCAAACGAATCATTCAAAATTGAAATGGCTGTAACTTTCTAAGTTATCATTCCTGCAAAAAATGAGTTGCATTTTCTAAATTACCTTAAAAACTGCACTATTTTGCGAATTTGTGAAAATATCGAAAAAAGTGAGTGGAAAGGATAAGACCCCATAAAACTAACGTCATATTTAGTTAATTTCAAAAGAAAAAATTCAAAATTGAAATGGCTGTAACTTTTTAAGTTTTATTCTTGCAAAAAATGAGTTGCATTTTCTCAATCAGCTTCAAAATCTAATAAGTTATCATTCCTACAAAAACTGGTTTGCATTTCTAAATCAGAGTATGACATTGCACTATTGAACAAATTTGTGAAAAAATCGAAACAACTGCGTGGAAAGGATAAGATCCCATATACCTAACGTAATATTTAATTAATTTCAAACGAAAAATTCAAAATTGAAGTGGCTGTAACTTTATATATTTTCATTCTTGCAAAAAATGAGCTGAATTTTCTAAATCAGGGTAGAAAATTGCACTATTGATCGAATTTTTGAAAAAATCGAAAGAAGTGCGTGGAAAGGATAAGAACACAAAAACCTAACGTAATATTTACTTAATTTCAATAGAGAAAATTCAAAATTGAAAGGACATAACTTTTTATAATTTAATTTTTACAAGAAATGAGTTGCATTTTCTAAATTACCTTAAAAACTGCACTATTGTGCGAATTTGGGAAAAATTCAAAAGAAGTGCGTGGAAAGGATAAGACCCCATAAACCTTCCGTAATATTTAGTAAATTTCAAACGAAATTAGTAGGCTGTAACCTACTAAGTTATCAATCCTGCAAAAAAAGGGTTGAATTTTCTAAATCAGAGTATAAAATTGCACTATTGAGCGCATTTGTGTAAAAATCGAAAGAAGTGCGCTGAAAGGATAAGACCCCATACACCTAACGTAATATTTAGTTAATTTCAAACGAATCATTCAAAATTGAAATGGCTGTAACTTTCTAAGTTATCATTCCTGCAAAAAATGAGTTGCATTTTCTAAATTACCTTAAAAACTGCACTATTTTGCGAATTTGTGAAAATATCGAAAGAAGTGCGTGGAAAGGATAAGACCCCATAAAACTAACGTCATATTTAGTTAATTTCAAAAGAAAAAATTCAAAATTGAAATGGCTGTAACTTTTTAAGTTTTATTCTTGCAAAAAATGAGTTGCATTTTCTCAATCAGCTTCAAAATCTAATAAGTTATCATTCCTAGAAAAACTGGTTTGCATTTCTAAATCAGAGTATGACATTGCACTATTGAACAAATTTGTGAAAAAATCGAAACAACTGCCTGGAAAGGATAAGATCCCATATACCTAACGTAATATTTAATTAATTTCAAACGAAAAATTCAAAATTGAAGTGGCTGTAACTTTATATATAATCATTCTTGCAAAAAATGAGCTGAATTTTCTCAATCAGGGTAGAAAATTGCACTATTGCTCGAATTTTTGAAAAAATCGAAAGGAGTGCGTGGAAAAGATAAGACCCCATAAACCTAACGTAATATTTAGTTATTTTCAAACGAAAAAATTCAAAATTGAAATGGCTGTAACTTTTTAAGTTTTCTTTCCTGCTAAAAATGAGTTGCATTTTCTAAGTCAGAGTATGACATTTCACTATTGTAAAAATTTGTGAAACAATCGAAAGAAGCGTGTGGAAAGGATAAGACCCCCGAAAACCTAACGTAATACTTAGTAAATTTCAAACGAAAAAATTCCAAATTGAAATGGCTGTTACTTTCTAAGTTATCACTCCTGCAAAAACTGGTTTGCTTTTATAAATCAGAGTACGACATTGCACTATTGAGCAAATTTGTGAAAAAATCTAAAGTAGTGCGAGGAAATGAGAAGACCCATATACCTTACGTAATATTTAGTTAATTTCAATCAGGAAAATTCAAAATTGAAATGATCATAACTTTTTATAATT
>JAJOZX010020770.1:0-20308 GCA_023014485.1 Bathynomus jamesi
TTAGTTATTTTTGATTGTCTTTAAATGCTTTCATTTAGTCACTGAAGATGGCCCCTGAGTGGACCGAAACGTTTGGCCAATAAATGTTGAGAGTCGTATCTCTTGTCTTTATATTCCTATTGAGGATAAGGTTCCAGAAGAACACTTTTATCGTAACTATATATATATATATATATATATATATATAACATTCATATTAAACGCTTGAACTTCATTATTTTGAAATAACCCACAATAAATAGTGAGACATCCACTAAGAGTACTTTCGAGTTTATTTCAATTCCTCTTCAGGAAAATAAAAATACTGACGAGTTGCCCAGTTTCTACCTTATCAGAAACCGCTCTCATTAAGGATCTAATCCCTCAGAATATTGAAAGATGGTGGAAAACTATTTTTATAATGACTAAAAATGAAGTTGGAAATACAGTTATGAGTTTATATTTCCCGGAACTAACATTAAAATTATTATGATTAATACACACTGCTTCAGTTAATTTTTTTTTCAATATTATTATTATTTCTGAACAAGACACCTGAATTATTCCAATCAATTGCATGATTATTATTACATACATGAACAAATATGGTGCGAATACAATAGTTAGGCTGTTTCATTCTAGCCTAGCGTCCAGAGTTTTGCCTACGTACACTAAATTACACACTTTACATTCAATACAGTAGATACACCCAGGTATTGCGAATTAATAAACTCTCGAGAGAATTATTGTAAGTAAACGCTTAATTCCTACTTGTCTAAGCACGTGAGTGAGGTGAATAAAATTTTTATATGGTAAACCCAATACGTTTTTAAATTCTTTCTTCTCTTTGTTAATGCTCTGGAAAGATTTCTTAGTTTTTAGACAGTTCTCCTCGAAATAATTAGGATAGCATAATATGCTTCCAATGTAAAACAATTGTTAAATTCGCTATCTGAAAATTTCTTTTCCAATCACCATAAATGCGTTAAACGATCTGTATTCACTAATGTTTCCTATCGCTCCAGTTCGTCCTCAGCTTCCATGGCCGGGGCCCCTCCGAGTTCTCTCAGCCTCTCGGGTATGGAGGCTACATTCCATATTTCATTCCTACTGCTAATGCAAAAAAACCTTGGTTTAACTTTACTTGTTCTAATGCTACCCGTAACAGAGAGGATGCTTTCAGAAGGTACAGTTGCCATCCAACTCCTGACTCTCACTCAGCTTACATTTCTGCCCAGAATCGTGCAAAATCTGTTCTTCGACCCGCCAAAAATTCCTTCACCAGACAAAAATGTGAAAACCTATCTAATTCTAATTCTTCTCGCTCTTTCTGGCACCAAGGCAAAATCCTCTCCAACAACTTTACGTCTTCGTTTTTCCTTCCTTTTTTCCATTCTGACGTCTCAGTTGTCATTTCTTCTTCTGCTAAAGCTGAACTCTTCGCTTAAACTTTCCCCTCCAACTCAACCGTGGACGATTCTGGTGCTGTTCCCTTATTTTCCCCTAACTTAATTATGTTTGAAATTAGAATCTCTTCTGAAGATGTTTATTCTGCTCTATCTGGGCTCAACTCTAGAAAGGCGACGCGACAGTCCTGATGATGTCCCTACCGTTGTTCACAAGAACTATGCTTCTGTGCTGACACCCTGGCTAGGCAAATTCTTTCGTCTGTCTTTCATCTAGTATTTTTTTCTTCCTGCTGGAAGTACGCTTTCATTCAGCCTGTCCCAAAGAAGAGTGACCGCTCTCAAACCTCCATCTATAATCCAATTGCCTTGATTTCTTGCTTTTCTAAAGTTTTTGAATCTAACCTTAATAAGAAGATTTTTAAATACCTGTCTACACACAATCTCACAATCAGATCGTCAGTATGTGTTGCGAAAGCGACGCTCTACTGAAGATCTTACATATCTTTCTGACTCATGGTCATTCTCCTTTCGGGATTTTGGTGATAGCTTTGCTATTGCGCTGAACATATCAAAAGCTTTTGATCCAGTGTGGCACAAATCTTTAATTTCCAACCTGCCCTCCTTCGGTTCATATCCTTCTATCTGTGACTTCATTTCTGATTTCCTTTCTGGCCGAGCTATAGCTGCGGTTGGCTGCGATGGCCACTGTCCTTAAGCTTTTAACAATGGTGTTTCACAGGGGTCTGTCCTGTCACCCATTCGCTTCCTTTTATTTATCAACGCTGTTTTAAATTGCACTTCCTGCCCTATTCACTCTAATGCTCATGATTCCACTTTTCACTTCTCCACCCGCATCACAAAGCGTCCCCATCAACAGTCATTCCATTCTTCCCGCGAGAAGGCTATGGCGCACCTCACCTCTGATCTTTTTACTGTCTCTGACTGGGGCAAAGAAAACCTTGTGGCTTTCAATGCCTCATAAATCCAGTTCCTTCATCTGTCTACTCCTCACAATCTTCCACACGACTATCCCCTTACTTTCAACAATACACAACTCAATTCTTCCTCTTCTCTTAACATTCTTGGCGTTTCCTTATCTCGTGATCTTTCCTGGAAAGATCACATATACGCTCTTTCTAAAACAGCTTCTAAGAGGTTAGTTGTGCTGTACCGCCTCCGCAGTTTCTTCACCCCCACTTCGTTGCTGTCATGGTAGAGGGGCCTTGTCCGCTCCTGCATGGAGTACGCCTCTCATGTGTGGGATGGCTCAACCCACACAGCTCTACTTGACCGTGTGGAATCAAAAGCTTTTCGTCTCATCAATTCCCCGCTTCTTACTGACTGTCTTAATTCCCTCTCATCGATGCAATATTGCCTCGCTCTCTCTTTACTGTCGCTATTATAACGGACACTTCTCTTCTGAAGTTTCTAACTGCACGCCTTCTCCTTTAAAGAGCACGCAGTACCAGACTTCTCATCCCTTTCCTAACAACTCTCTAATGCAAGGGTTAATCGGTATTCTCAATCTTTCATCTGCTCAACCGTTGAACTCTGAAACCATTTTCCTCTATTCATATTTCCTACTGTCTCTAACCTTTAATCTTTCAAACGCGAAGTGTCCAGGGATCTCGAGAACTCTAGAACTTCATATTTGGTTCCTTCTTTCTCCTTCTATACGGGGTGCATTTTGGCGGGCGCTCGTCCTTGGCCCTTTCTTCCTGCATATAAAAAAAGAGACTCTTAGCCCACAGTATTATACTAGTTTCCATTGGCGGACCCCAATCCTCCGCCCAATTCTGAACGAAATGAATTTTTATTAGCGCAAAGAGCGAAACCCCACCTTATCGTAGGTGACCCTCGAACCTCTTCGATCTCCACGGCAGAAAGTTATAAAAAAATAGATGTTCATTAAACTTCTGAAAATTTTGATTTATTAGTGAATTTTATTAATAAAAACTCAGAAGTGACTTTTATATTTTCTTCTCGTTCCAACCCAACAATAAGTTAAGAACTATTGAGGTACTTTTGCAGACTCGTTACTATATCTTTGCGCCGGTATTCACTACACGTCTGTGGTGAATACCAGTAACTCGTTCCAGTGTACCAAGGTGATCTAGATTAATTCATGCTGACGGGAATTGGAATATATATACGGTGTAATATATATATTAGTGATGTAGGTCACATCCGCATCCGCATCCGCGGAACATCCGCACATTTTCTCGCGTCCGCATCCGCACTTTGGACTGCGGATGTCGTGCGGATGTGGACCGTTGAGATAAAATGTCATTAATAAGCGGAAATTATCAAATTCTACTAAATTAATAGAACTAGTTCATTGTGCGCAAAAGTGATGCAAGCGACAAGACGAGAGGCTGTTCTTGTATGAAGTTACTCTCTTGCAACCTACTTAGATCCACGTTACAAAGCTAAGTTATTTTCACCTAGTACATTAGAACGAGTTAAATCGTCACTTGGCAAAGCAGTTGAAGAGCTTCAATCTCTTGAATCTGTCGCTTCGCCACCCACCAAAAGAATAAAAGTTTCAGTGACAGAACCAACACCTTCAACGAGCAAATCTATCACAGAATCTCTCTCTGTTTCTTGAGTCAAGCAGCAATGACGAGACCTACGCGATGTCAAAAGATGTAGTAAAAATGATCGAGAGCTATCACCAAGAAAAACGCCTGGCTGCATGTGACAATCCTATTAGTTGGTGGAAAAATACGCAGAATATCTATCCATACTTGAGTAAACTTGCAAGGAAACATTTAGCCTGTCCTCCAACAAACGTACCAAGCGAGAGATTATTTAGCAGTGCTGGATTAATATATGATGAAAAGAGAAACAGACTGGCAGCAGAAAAGGCAGAAAAATTAATGTTCCTTAAGCATAACCTTCCTATAATTAAGTTTGAACATTAAACGATGAACATCTTAGTTTACTTTATTTTAATTACTCATTTATAAATATGCCTAATAAAACTTTAAACTTAATATAAATAGTTATCAAGCTAATTAAAGATCTCTTTCTATAAGGGTGGAGGTTGGGGAAAGAGGTCGGTGGGGGTGCATTTGAGTTGGGTTCACGTCCCGCATCCTGGTAACACAATTATGGTTTCTAATTGTGGCTGAAACTCAACAAAATATAACGAATTTATTTGCAGACGAATTCACTAATTGATTTCTATATTAGTTAGATGCTTGATATTATTTTATATGTTCAGAGAAAAGTACAGCAATTATTGTACAATTAATCAATTATACTACATTATAGCTACAGCTCTCTCTATATAATAACTTATTATATACGTTAAACACAACAAATCTCGAATATATCCTAAAAAATAACGAAAATGTAGACATCCGCATCCGCGGATGTTGAAATCAAACATCCTCATCCGCATCCGCATCCGCGGATGTGAAAAAAATGACATCCGCTACATCACTAATATATATATAGGGTGAACCAAATGTAGGTGGACAGTAAATGATAACGTTTATTTTGGGAATACATATTTAATTTTTTTGTATACTATAATACAAAATAAAATTTAAATAAATTTAGTTATAATATTTAATATAATAAAACACAAACACCATAGTTATAATGAACACCATAGTTATAATATAATATAACACAAACCGTATTCAACCTACTGTCCACCTACTTTTGGTTCACCGTGTATATATATATATATATATATAAAACCTTTGGTTAGCTTCCGCCCGAATTGTTCATTCTGACGAAGGTCAAGCTTTTCACTCCACCTTAGACCTACAGTTTAACGTGGAATCCGAACCACGCCCCATCAGCAGCCAGCGTCTTAACCACTAGGCCACCTAGGGTACCCATTTATCTACCAACCACTTTCTTTTTTATTCTGTGGAAGGATGAACAGCTGGGTTTTGCTGCGCGCCGGCTGCCGTCGGGTCTCGAACCCGGGGCCGATGATTCGTAGTCAGCGACGCTAACCACTACACCATCGAGGCGTGTGGTGTGTGTGTGTGTGTGTGCGCGCCCTCCTCAACCCTGAAGGAAAATAGTTTTGTTGAGAGTTACAGGATTGTTAACAAGATGCCCAAGCAACTAAGGAACGCGAGTGGTGTAGCGGTGGATATCTTCGAAAGAAGACTAGACGTCTGGCTCAAAACAATTCCAGATGAGCCAAGAGTATTTGGCTGTGTGAAGTGAAGAGTGCCAGAAACCAACTCTTTACTTCACCAGGCCAACTCAAGAGGAGGGGCAACAAGCCTGACCTCCGTGAAATGAGGAATCATCGCACGGAACATTTTTCTGAAAAGTTGAAAGGTATATTTATTAATATTCCTTCAGATCTAAATTTTCAATAAATTTCTCATCACCTGCCGTGAGTAACTCGGTTAATATTATTTCGCGTGTACACAACTGTGTGCTGGAGGGAAGAGTGTGCACACACACACACACACACACACACACACACACACACCACACACACACCACCTATTTCAAATTAGAAATAAAACACCTAACTGTGTCGCCCTTCGACGAACAATGTTTCGTAATGATGTTAATCCATGATTGTTTCGACGAGTAACAGAGCATTTAATTTGTTTTATTTTGGATTTATATTTGATGACGTCACGACGCGAATCTTTCTTGACAGTGACATGGTTGTCATGGAAACGTTTGTGTCCATTATGAAATGAACCTCATTCGGGCGATTAACAAATATTTATTAATAACAGAAGAGATTTTAATTGTAATGTTTCGTTTTTGTGTCTTGATAATAATGAAATTTGATAAGAATGAGGTATTGAGAAATACTTTAGTTTTATTTCTTCAAAATTATATTGATTGGTAAATATAATGAATTACCCCACAACCTTTACAAAACACTAATCTTATCTTAACCTATACCCATTTCTGATTGCCTAAAGTTCTTACTTTATCCTAAACTGATAATGAAGTTAATATTCTTATTATGCATTCTACCGATGTATTAATTGGTGGTATTTTCTTGGTAAAGATAGTTTCACTCAGAGCTCACTTTGCGATGTTTAATGAAAGTTTTTTTCCTCAAAGATTCTTCAAGCGATAGTTCTAGTCTTAAGGCGTAATACCCGGAATTATGATATATAATCAACTTGATACCCTATCACCAAGTATATTAGGTGTTAGGTTAAGTTAGGTTAGATTAGGTTACGCTAGGTTAGGTTAAGTTATTTTTTTAGTGTTGATGTTATGATCTTGTCGATCCAATGGTATAAGAACCGTCTTTCTTTTATATGCAGGAAGGAGTAGCCAAAGGCGAGCGGCCGTAAAAATGACCCTTCCCCGCCCTTGTAGAACAAAAGAATAGAGCTGAAATCAAGGTTCAAAGTTTTCGAGATGCTTGGACGCTCTGCGTTGAGACATTGGAGGTCATAGACGGGAGGAAAGATAGACTGGGGAAGATTGTTTCAGAGTTGACCGGTTGAGTAGATGAAAGCTTGAGAATACCAATTAAATCTTGCGTTAAAGAGTTGGACGGAAAAGGAATAAGAATGTGTCGAAAGTCCGGTACTCCGTGCTCTCCTCAAAGGAGGAGGCATGCAGTTAGAGAGTTCAGAAGAGCAGTGTCCATTATAATAGCGATAGTCAAGAGAGAGTGAGGCAACATTGCGGCGAAGAGAGAGAGAGAGACTGAAGACAGTCAGTAAGAGGCGGGAAATTGATTCCACCCGGTCAATTAGAGCTGTGTGGGTTGAGCCACCCCACACATGAGAAGCGTACTCCATACAGGGGCAGACAAGGCCCCCGCACAGAGACAGCAACTGAGTTGGGATGAAGAAACTGCTGATCCTGTACGACGCACCTAACCTCTTAGAAGCTGTTTGGGGAAGAGAGTATGTGTGATCTTTCCAGAAAGATCACGAGAAAAGAAATGCCAAAATGTTAAGAGAAGAGAAAGGATTGAGTTGTGTATTGTTGAAGATAAGAGGAGAGTTGTGTGGAAGATCGTTTGCTTCCGAAACTTTCACTCTTTTTCTTATTATTTATTCATTTCTTTATTCTGAATTTATTTTTAAAAACTTCATCCCGACTTAATTTTTGTTTATTTAGCTCTAGACTTTATTTGCAATTAGCTGTCAATAGCTGAAGTTATTTTGTAGTTTATGATTAGATGACTAAAATACTGAACGAAGACAATATCACAATGCATCAATTTAGTTTATTATAGCAATTAAGCGTTTTAAGCCTGGGCTTCGCGAATATGTTTTTGGTTGTGGTAAGAGAAAGTGATAGGGTGTTATCCAATGAGTGAATTGCCACTCACTTTTTTATTACGTAAGAAATTTTATAATAAGAAATTTTATTCATAAGTAAATTGCCTACATTTCTTGTAAATAGAAAGGAAGTTAATGGTGACACCTCGGCGGGGAGCTCTATTTGGGGAATTAAGTTATGCATAGAATTTTCGGAAATTCTTTAGTAATTTTACTCGCAAAGGAAATACAAGCTTTGTATATTAATATAATCTGTATTTTGTTTGTAATAGACTTCCCGGATAGATTTTTGTTTCACTAGCTAACATTTTAAAACAAACATTTAAATACAGAAGTTTTACACTAAAATGTCATAGAGTTTTAGGGTGCATAAATCTACAGTATATTTGAGATTTGGAATTGTAAGAACTGATAGTTACGTGTTGTTTCAGCGTTAAAGGAAGACAGGTGTGACGAGTCGATTATATTCTTGATTTAGATATTGTGAAGGAAGAAGCCAAGGGTAATTTATGGATCTTATAAATCTGAAATACCTTACACAGGATTCACGAGTGGATGTTCACAGTTTTTCCCATTTTTATGCAAAATGCGACGTTCAATATTTAATTAGAATAATTACGTGCAATATTGATAATTATTAGTTATGATAATATAAATACTCTTTCGTTATATATTAAAGCAATGACGACTTACTCCCTACGCCATTATAAGAGATCTTTTAAGAATCTGAATGAGTAATTGCAACGCTATACGAAATATTTAGGATGATTTTCGTATCTCGTTTCGTGGATGGCATCCAAAATGGTTTAAGTCGTCAGGGATTTACGGATAACGTCGGCTTTGGAAACTAAAAGCAAACTTCTTTGCGGAACGCGGATCATAAGCTAATCAATGAAATGTATGGAATTTTCTGCCAATGAAAGATGCCTCACGAAAATACACGAACTTAAAGATAATTTTTTCTGATAAAACAATTATTTCATTGTGGTCTCGTCCGTTCTTATTCTTTTTAATACGTTATGGGAAATTAGTGCGGAGTACCAATGTTTACTCATCTTCTTCCCGCAAGAGTTGGCACGCCTGTTGTAAAACACCATTTTCTCAGTCTTTTTGCATAAATAATTTAGATGAAGTTGTGAGTCTTCGGTTACTAATTAAAATTTATTGATTTACTTAAAAATTTGAAGGTGCGAATGGCACGTTTAAGCTGTGTGACCACAACTTCGAGGCTTAACCGAATCTGAGCTTTCGCTCCATTCTTATTCGGACCAGGAAAGAGATTTATTTATACACGATACTTCTTCATTGCTATCATTACTTTCTAAGCTATTTTGGGGAGTTAATGCCGAATGATGTATTATGCTTTTGTTACTTTTACCGTAATTATAAAAACTTCCACACTTTTTAAAATGCTAAATTTTGCCGCTTTAATACGACTTTTCACAATTTCTGTTAATTTCAACAAACAGTTTCTGAACATTTTTTCTTATTAACAATTTTTTTCAAACTTTCTTCTTTTTAACAAACATTTTTCTGAATCTCGTTCCTTTTAACAGACATTTTTAAACCTTCCTTTCTTTTAACAGACATTTTCAATCTTTATACTTTTGAGAGAATTTTCCTTTCTTCTTTTCAACAGACATTTTATCTATCTTTTTTCCATTGAACAGACACTCTTCAACCACACACACACACACACACACACACACACACACACACACACACAGGGTGTTTCAGCTAGGATTAATGTTCAATAATATTGTTTAATAGTGTAATACATGTTTTAACTATTAATAATACTTATTTACTTATTTATTTATTATTATTAATTTATAACAACTAGCTGTTTATTTTTAATAAGAGCCCAGCAAAACCTAAAGCTTAATGGCCAAATTAAATAAAATAAATAGTCGAGCTTCACAATTATTCATGTCATTGTAAATTGAAAAAAATTATTTACTTTATTATTATTAATAAAGGTTATTCTTATTCTAACATGTAGGACGCACTTTCAGGATGGATTCAGGACCTGAAAACAATGAAAAAAGTGTATATAAACATATGCCCGAAATCGCTTTGTTTCCGAGTTACAGCCCATTTTGTGTTCCAGCAATTCTTTCCGCAAACTGTTTACAAACACTGCTTGCCGACAATGTTTGTGAGTGCGTACGAGACTTATTTCATGTATGGCCTTACCGATTGGAATGTCTCGTACACTCTATGACATGTTTCAATATCGTTGTGTAGAGCCATCAGTCAGAGATGCATCGCGGTGTTTCACTATTCGTATTCGTAACTTCTTACCGTGAATAAGTGCTGTCCAGTGAAAAAAAAAAAAATCTTAGTTTTTGTGCTATTCAGTGATAGTGTGCATTTGAAATGAGAATGGAAGCTTATTCAAACAGAGAAATGGCAGACATGCATCTCATGTATGGACTTGCCAAGTGTAATGCGGCCGCAGCAAGACGTCTGTATGCGGAAAGGTTTCCGAATCGCCGTCTGCCAGATAAGAAGACCTTTCAGAGAATAGACGAGCGTCTTGGTGATACAGGATCATTCAACAAGCGAGTTTCAGATAGTGGTAGACCAATGAGCGCCAGAAGTGTTGAGTTGGAGGAGCGGGTCCTGAATCGCGTGGAGGAACATCCTGGTGTTAGCACCCGAAGGATAGCAGCAGCAGAGGGTGTAAGATACACAACTGTGAGGCGAATTTTACGGGAACAGCTTTATTCATATCACATTTAGAGAGTACAAGGCCTTACTGAAGCTGATTTCCCACCACGAGAGGCTTTTTGTACTTGGTTCCTTGAACAGTGTGCTCGCAATCCTCTTTTTCTATCCTCCGTGTTGTTTTCTGATGAGGCTGCCTTCACAAGAAATGGCGTGATCAATTTTCACAACACTCATCACTGGGCCGAAGAGAATTCGCATGCCATCATCCAGTCAAGGTACCAACAACAATTTAGTATCACTGTATGGGCAGGACCTATTGCTAACAACTTAATCGGTCCTTTTATTTTGCCTGGAAGATTAAGAGGAGAATCGTATTCAAACTTTTTAAGGAGTGATTAAAGCGATTTACTTGATGAAGTTCCTCTTGGTGTCCGACGTCGTATGTGGTTTATGCATGACGGCGCTCCGCCTCATTTTAGTCGAGTAGCCAAAGACTATTTGGATGACCATTTCCTTGATAAATGGATAGTCCGTGGAGGACCCATTGTGTGGTCTGCTCGCTCCCCGGACCTGAATCCACTCGATTTTTATCTGTGGGGTCATCTGAAATCTATCATTTACGTGACACCCATTGACAACGTTGAAATGATTCGCCAACGTGTAGAACAAGGATGCCAGAAAACCGAGCAATACCTGGAATGTTTGAAAGCGTCAGACAGTCTATGACGAGGCGTGTTCAGGCGTGCATTCAAGTGCAAGGCGGTCATTTTGAGCACTTCCTTTAAAGGTAAGGCGGATACTTGCTGGAACACAAAACGGGCTGTAACTCGGAAACAAAGCGATTTCGGGCATATGTTTATATAAACTTTTATCATTGTTTTCAGGTCCTGAATCCATCTTGAAAGTGCGTTCCACATGTTACGAAACACCCTATATATAGGGTGTCCCAAAAGGTATGGCCTAAAAATAAACTTTTACAATTTTCTTATTATAAATGATAGAGTTAAAGAACAATGATAAAAACAGGCATGAATGCTTTGTTTTATTTAATATAGTTAGTAAATCTCCACATGATATCTACCGTTCACAACTAGTCTAAATCTTAAATTTCAGACAGTGAAATTACTCACTGATTTCAAAATTCAATTTAAACAGTTTACGGCACTTAACGTCCGGCATCAACTACAGTACGAGGCTATTTGATGTGTTAGGCTAAGGAGCTAGACTAAGTTAAGCTAAGCACCTTGTTGTTAAGCGCCTTTTTATGACATACGGTGTGCGCATCACTTACACCTGATTTCATACGTTCAGCTTTTTTAGAATTTGAACGTAGAATTAGACTAGTTGTTGTGAACGGTGGATATCATTTGGAGGTTTACTAACTATATTAAATAAAACTTAAAGCATTCATGCCTGTTTTTATCATTGTTCTTTAACTCTATCATTTATAATAAGAAAATTTGTAAAAGTTTATTTTTAGGCCATACCTTTTGGACACCCTGTTTATATATTATACTTAGAAACATTAATTTGTAGCGCATGTTTCTCCTGAAGAATCATGCACCTGTACCGATAACAGCTGGAGGGGTCTGCAACACAAACTAAGGAAAATTGCTGGAAACCGAATACGAATTTGGATGTTCTTCGGATTAGGCTAATACGGGGAGCATTGTTCCTTTCAGTGGTGATCTACTGTACGTACGAAAGCGTCAGTACAATGATCCCCTTTTTGCTTGGCAATGCTACTGCAAACTGCTCGTACCTGAAATGGGAGTATGGGCGGAATGATGCACTATTTGAAAAAACTGTTCAACATTTCACCCTTCTATTTAAGATAGAAATGCATATGTATATATATATATATATATATATATATATATATATATATATATATATATATATATATATATATATATATATATGATGAATAAAACCACGAAGGAAAGGAAACACAAAATGGTGCTCAAGCGCTTTCGTCTAATGACATCCTCAGGAACACTGAAGTACATAAAAAGGTTAAGCCTATATATAGGTTACAGAAAGAAAAAAAAGAAAAAATAAATAACATACATACACACACACACACATATATACATATATATAACATACATATCTATATATACAAATACATACATACATATATATACAATAAACAGAGAAGTAAAAATAATAAAAAATTAAAAATTAAAACCTTAAAGGATTACCAGTGAGGCGTACAGATTTGTAAGGAAAAATATCGATTTTTAGCACAAGATCAAATGGATTATAAAAATACAAATTTATACTGGAACTCTGCCGGGTTTTAACACAATGCTGCCTATGGTCAGGTTTCGATATATATAAAAAAAAAAAAAAAATGCAAATTAAAAGTTAATCGATTTTTAGCACAAGATCAAATGGATTATAAAAATACAAATTTATACTGGAACTCTGTCCGGGTTTTAACATTGCTGCCTATGGTCAGGTTTCGATATATATAAAAAAATAAAATGCAAATTAAAAGTTAATAAAGTAGAAGACAAGTTTACCAAAGATTTAATGTTTTACACTTCTTATCTAAATCTGTTTTAAAGGAATTCAACATAACAGGATCGAGTTGAAAAAGACCTTTGCTTATGTTGAAGTTATTTGAAAGTTGGATAATGGCAGACTCAAGAATATTTCTATTAACAATGTTAAAGCCCAGGTTTTAAGTTTAGTATCTATCGGAAAACGACAAACAATTTGTCCTACGTACACTTTTACTCGGGACATGATACCCCCACTAAGAAGGCCATATTTTCATCAATGTTTCTCCGCGCCCTTAGGATCGCCAGTCCGGAATACATCGATGCCGAATTGGAAAAAATCAACGGTATTGGAAGTGATTTGTGTTATCCATCTGCGTTTATGGAATCTTGTCTCAACAAGGCAAAACGAACTTTCTATCGTGTCAATATTAACACTCGTACTTTGTCAAAAAATATTTTAGTACTTCCATTTTTCCCGGGTTTTTTAGGCATTGCTAATGTACTTAAACTTTTAGATATTAATGTAGTATTTTCATATAACAATATTGTGAAAAATATCATAGTAAAAAATAGCCCTACCAATAATTCAGGCATTATCTATAAAATTGGTTGTAAACAATGTGATTCCTTTTACATAGGTCAGACGGGAAAGGATTTGCACACACGTATAAAACAGCATCAATATTCCGTTAGAACAGGACAGTTGTCCAGTGCCCTTTTTGTCCATTTGTCAGAGTTAGCCCACTGTATTGATTGGAATAATGCTTCAGTTTTATTCCATTCAAGCAACATTGTTAATAGAAATATTCTTGAGTCTGCCATTATCCAACTTTCAAATAACTTCAACATAAGCAAAGGTCTTTTTCAACTCGATCCTGTTATGTTGAATTCCTTTAAAACAGATTTAGATAAGAAGTGTAAAACATTAAATCTTTGGTAAACTTGTCTTCTACTTTATTAACTTTTAATTTGCATTTTATTTTTTTATATATATCGAAACCTGAC
Source organism: Bathynomus jamesi (assembly GCA_023014485.1). Classification (NCBI taxonomy): domain Eukaryota; kingdom Metazoa; phylum Arthropoda; class Malacostraca; order Isopoda; family Cirolanidae; genus Bathynomus; species Bathynomus jamesi. Next base: position 13,825 of record JAJOZX010020770.1, read on the forward strand.
CATAGGCAGCAATGTTAAAACCCGGACAGAGTTCCAGTATAAATTTGTATTTTTATAATCCATTTGATCTTGTGCTAAAAATCGATTAACTTTTAATTTGCATTTTATTTTTTTTTTTATATATATCGAAACCTGACCATAGGCAGCATTGTGTTAAAACCCGGCAGAGTTCCAGTATAAATTTGTATTTTTATAATCCATTTGATCTTGTGCTAAAAATCGATATTTTTCCTTAAAAATCTGTACGCCTCACTGGTAATCCTTTAAGGTTTTAATTTTTAATTTTTTATTATTTTTACTTCTCTGTTTATTGTATATATATGTATGTATGTATGTATTTGTATATATAGATATGTATGTATATATATATGTATATATGTGTGTGTGTATGTTATATTATTTTTTCTTTTTTTTCTTTCTGTAACCTCTATATAGGCTTAACCTTTTTATGTACTTCAGTGTTCCTGAGGATGTCATTAGACGAAAGCGCTTGAGCACCATTTTGTGTTTCCTTTCCTTCGTGGTTTTATTCATCAAATATTTTTCACGTGTTACCTTTCGTGAAATAATTTTCATATATATATATATATATTATAATATATATATATATATATATATATATATATTAATCATTTCGTTGCACAAATAAATTTAACGTATTCCCTCTCGGTATTGTTCATTGATATTTTGTCCATAATATTCCTTTTTTCTGCGCAGTAAACGTATTATGATCATAATCTTTATCATGCTATTTTTCTATTTTCTTTGTTATATTTCTTAAAACTGGTAAAAAAATGCAGGGATACAGATATATATATATATATATATATATCGGGTGGTCCGAAAAAAATGACGCATTTTTAAAAAATTAATATCTCAGTAACCCCGTTCCTTATCATGACAATTTTTATATGCAAGATACTTTCAAACTTCTTTTTGAATGCAAGAAACGGAATTCTGATATCTTTTATAGTTTTCTCGCAATTAACAAAAGTAACATGGGTCAAAAAAACGAATATCATGAGAAAGGAAAAATTTAATCAGAAATTTAACTAATTAATTTACAGTAAATGATCGATTGGACCACCACTCTGTTGACACACTAATCTAAGTCTTTTCTTCCACACAAAAATAATACTTCTTACTTCATTAATGCCAATTTCTTGCCAAGATTCAAGTATTTTACTTTTTAATTCTGATTCGGTGAATTTTTCTCGTCGACCTCGGTAAACCTTCTTTTAGTAACTCCCAAATTGAGTAGTCCATAGGATTACAATCTGGGCTTTGTGGTGGCCACTCATTTTTCGTTATTAATTTTGGTGTATTGCTAATCAGAAACGACTGTGTGGCGTAGCTTGTATGCGACGGTGCTCCATCTTGTTGAAATATGAAATCATTTTCTTGATACAGGCGACGACAATCCGGCAACAATTTTGTTCTTAAAAGTTCAATGTAATTTGCAGAATTCACCTTTGTCTTTTCAGTTTCAATAAAATGAACATCTGTCTTGCCATTCCAAGAGACCCCTGCAGATATCATAACCTTTTTGGAGAATCTTGACGTTTCATGATACAATCTGTTTATTGAAATGTCACACTTTTTACCACGCCCGTAGACAACATCATTTTGACGGTTTCGCGGAATTTCTAGAGTGAAATCTTTTTCATCCGTGAAGACTATCTTTTTAATATCAACGACAGAGAAATTATCAAGTAACTTTCTGCACCTTGTTTTTCTTTTATCCTTAACAGTATCACTTTTTCTAGAAGATACTATTCTTTTGAAGGCTTTTAGTTTTTGTGCTTTATTATTCGGTGTACAGAAGTCTTTCCAATATTCAAATGTTTAGCAATTGTTCTTTGTGACAAATGACTTCCTGGTTTATCTTCTTGAGAGCAGATTTTATCGTTGATGTAATCCACATTTTCTGGAACCGAAGCTGTTTTAGGTCTACCGCTTCCTGGTTTTCTGGCAGTACTTCCCGATTCGCGAATCTTCTTTAAGAGTCTTTCCACTGCACGCCTTTTCCACTTTTTGCCGGGAAACTCTTGCAATAACCTTCCAGTCTTCCATCCTTTTTCACAGTAACAATTTTTAATGAGAATACGATCTTCCTCTGACAACATCATTAAGGGTACTGACGAATTGTTAAAAAATAAAAATATCCACAATTTGACTTGTTCATTCCTGTAGAGTTTTGTAATAACTTGCAAAAATATCGCATGATATCGTATAAAAATGATATCGTATAAAAAACGGATATTATATTGCGATTTTTGTTTTTTGACCCATGTTGTTACTTTTGTTAATTGCGAGAAAACTATAAAAGATATCAGAATTCCGTTTCTTGCATTCAAAAAAAGAAGTTTGAAAGTATCTTGCATATAAAAATTGTCATGATAAGGAAGGGGGTTACTGAGATATTAATTTTAAAAAAATGCGTCATTTTTTTCGGACCACCCGATATATACGCGTGGTGGCGCGAATGTCGCGTACCATAGAAATTTTCAGTGTCGACTATAATATATTATTTTTTTTTTCTTATAGGTAGGGAATGGCTGTGAAATTAACAATAGACGAGAGGTTGAGTTTGGTTTTAATGTATGGAATACCAGGTACAACAAATCGATGATTGGGTACAGAATTTAAATTCTGTACCGATTCATCGATTTGTAGTAGCTGGTATTCCACACATTAAAACCAAGCTCACCCTCTCGTCTATTGTTAATATCGCAGCCATCCCTACCTAAAAGAAAAAAATATTAGTCTTTTTGTGATTTCCCATGGAATAATTAATTATTGCTTCCGTAGCTGGAGCCCTTCCGAGTGTGCTGAGCGTATCACGGAAGTGATTCTCTCGGGCATGGAGGCGTACATTCCATATTCTATTCCTACTGCTAATGCAAAAAAACTTGGTTTAACTTTACTCGCTCTAATGCTATCCGGAACGGAGAGGAGGCTTTCAGAATGTACCGTCGCCATACAACTCCTGACTCTCACTCGGCTTATATTTCTTCCCGAATCGTGGAAAACTGTTCTTCGACTCGCCAAAAATTCGTTCATCAAACAAAAATGTGGAACCTATCTAGTTCTAATTCTTCTCGGTCTTTCTAGCATCTAGCTAAGAACCTCTTCAACAACTTTACTTCTTCTTTCCCTCCTCTTTTCCATTCCGAACGGTTCAGTTGACATCTCTTCTCCTGACAAAGCTGAACTCTCCACTCAAACTTTCCCCTCCAACTCAACCCTGAATGATTTTCCTCCATCTTCTCTTCCCACTGACTCTATTATCTCTGAAATTAGAATCTCTTTGAATGATGTTCTTTCTGCCATATCTGGGCTCAACTCTAGGAAGACGTACGGTCCTGATGGTGTTCCTCCTATTGTTCTCAAGATATGTGCTTCTGTGCTGACACCCTGCCTAAGCAAACTCTTTCGTATTTGTCTTTCATCTAGTACTTTTCCTTCCTGCTGGAGGGTCGCTTTCATTCAGCCTGTCCCAAAGAAGGGTAACCGCTCTCAACCCTCCAACTATCTTCCAATTGTTTTGATTTTTTAATCTGTCCTTAATAGGAAGGTTTTTAAAGACCTCTCTTCTCACATTCTTCTTTCAGATCGTTAGCATGGGTTTCCCAAGGGAGGCTCGATTGGCGATCTTTTTGTACATCTCTTTCTGACTCTTGGTCATCCTCCTTTCGGGATTTCAGTGAAACCTTTGCTATTGCCCTTGACATATTAAAAGTTTTTGATAGTCTGGTACAAATCTTTAATTTCCAAACCTCCCTCTTTCGGTTTCTATCCTTCAATCTGTGCCGTCATCTCTAATTTCCTTTCTGGCAGATTTATAGCTGCGGTTGTAGATGGCCAATTTTCTTCTTCGAAAGCTATTACGTGATGTTCTTCAGGGTTCTGTCCTGTCACCCATTCTTTTCCTTTTATTTATCAATGTTCTATTAAGTCGCACTTTCTGTCCTATCCACTCCCATGCCGATGATTCCACTCTTCACTTCTCCACCCGCTTCGCAAAGCGTCCTTCTCAACAGTCACTCCATGATTCGCGTAGGACGGCTATGGTACACCTGACCTTTGATCTTTCTACTATCTATAATTGGAGCAGAGAAAACCTTGTGGCTTTCAATTCCTCAAACTCAGTGCCTCCATCTGTCTACTCGTCACAGTCTTCCACACGACTATCGCCTTACCTTCAACCATACACAACTCAATCCTTCTTCATCTCTTAACATTCTTCTTGTTTTCTTTTCTCGTGTTCTTTCCTGGAAAGATCACATATATTTTCTTTCCAAAACAGCTTCTAAGAGGTTAGGTGTGTTGTACCACCTCAGCAGTTTCTTCACCCCCACTCAGTTACTCTCTCTGTGCAGGGGTCTTGTCCGCCCTGTATGGAGTACGCTTCTCGTGTGTGGGGGCGGCTCAACCCACACAGCCATACTTGACCGTGCGGAATGAAAGACTTTTCGTCTAATCAATTTCCCGACTCTTACTGACTGTTTTTAATCTTTCTCTCTTCGACGTAATGTTGCTTCACTAATGTTGCTTCACTATTTGTGGTCGGTATGTTGTTGTAAAACAAAGGACAAATGTAACGACCTTCATTAAGAGAGCTTATCATGCTTATTTTGGAATTAAATTAGGAGATCAAGACAAAAGTTGGGCTCCACACAAGGTTTGTCTTACGTGTGTTGCGGCACTAAGGAATTGGAGAAAAGGTAAAAAGAAAAGTTTGCCATTTGGGATCCCTATGGTATGGCGCGAGCCTAGAAACCATACCCACGACTGCTACTTCTGTTCTTGCAATGTTAAAGGTTATAATGCAAAGAATAAAGAGAGCCTTCAATACCCAAGTCTTCCATCTGCAATAAGGCCGGTACCCCATGGTCCAGAAGTCCTATTCGCCCACCCGAGAGTCTGGATCAATACAATTCAGATTCTGATTCAGCTCCAAATCCAGACAATGATGATGTTTATGAACAGCCAACAGCTGACCGAGATCCTAAACCATTAACCCAAGCCGAACTAAATGACTTAGTCAGGGATTTGAATCTGCCTAAGGACTCTGCAGAACTTTTGGGGTCTAGATTGCAGGAGAACAATTTATTGGCATCCGATACATACTTCGCTTGGTACAGAAATCGTGAGAAAGATTTCGTGCCTATTTTCGAAGAAGATGATCCCTTGGTATTTTGCAAGGACATCACAGGATTAGTGTGCAAGCTAGGCATCGAATACCAAACCAGTGACTGGAGGTTGTTTATAGATTCCTCTAAAACCAGTCTAAAAGGAGTGTTACTGCACAACGGTAACAAATATGCATCAATCACAGTGGCCCATTCTACTCAATTAAAAGAGACCTATGATAACATGAAACTGCTTCTGGAAAAAATTCATTATCAAAATCACAGATGGATATTGTGTGGGGATCTCAAAGTCCTTTGCATGTTACTTGGGCAGCAATCAGGATACACTAAGATACCATGTTTCATCTGCGAATGGGATAGTCGAGCACGTGACCAGCACTGGAAGAGGAAAACTTGGCCTCCTAGAGAGAATCTTACCCCAGGATCAAAGAACATTTTACATCAACATCTAGTTGAACCAAATAAAATCCTCCTACCACCCTTGCACATTAAGTTAGGCTTGATGAAGCAGTATGTCAAAGCATTGAATAAAGAAGGTGAGTGTTTCAAGTACATTTGTTCAAAATATCCAAAGATTAGCTACGAGAAAATAAAGGAAGGTGTTTTTATAGGTCCTCAGATTAGAAAGTTATTGACAGACGATCATTTCCTGAACACAATGACCAATAAAGAAAAAGAAGCATGGCTTGGTTTCAAAGATGGTGTTGAAAACTTCTTGGAAAACTACAAAAGCCAAATTATAAAAGACTGGTGGAAAATATGCTTAAAAAGTTTTGCGCCTTAGGCTGCAACATGAGCCTGAAAGTTCACTTCTTATTTTCGCATCTTGACCGTTTTCTCGAAAATCTCGGAGATGTCAGTGAGGAGCAAGGGGAACGATTTCACCAGGACATCAAAATCATGGAAAGAAGATATCAAGGAAGATGGCATACAAATATGATGGATTACTGCTGGTGTCTGCAACGAGATCAGCCTAACGCACAGCATAAGAAAACATCAAAGAAGCACCGGTTTAGTCGTCATTAGTCAGATCTACCTTCGTAGTCTTAAGTCTTTGGAATAAGTCCTGAAATGTTTGCAAGTAAAGAAGGTAAATATATTTTTTCTTTCAGTTATTTTTTTATTCTTTCATAAACAAGCAATATGCTTGTCCAAGAGCTAGGAGCTATTTAATTCTGCTTTAATTAGGTTTTACTCTATCACCTAAAGATTTCGTGCTACAAGGGGTGTTGTAATACCTCATCTGTCCCCAAATGTTAACCACCCATTGATGGGAGGGGAGGTGATGTAATAGTCATGTTTTTAACCACCCATTGATGGGAGGGGAG